>ML242845.1:0-104756 GCA_005239495.1 Nicotiana undulata
AGGAACAGTCCCCAAATCAAAATTTAGCAAAAATACCAAAATCCCGAATTCGGTCAAAACCCGCCCCTCGGGCCCACGTCTTGAAATTCAGAAACTTTCACAACACTAGGTCCCTTGTATTTTCCCGAGTCTAACCATATCAAGAACACGAAAATCGGACTTCAAATGGTCCTCCAGGTCCCCCATTCTTCCTCTCTTAAACCCAAGCCCTAACCACCATTTTTCTACTATTTTTACCCATGATTTCAACCTAAAATCATTCTTAATGCACAACATACCGACTTTTGAGTCCAATAAACTTACCTCCTTGAAGAAACAACGAAATCCCTTTTCAAATGCCTTCAAAACCTCCAACCCGTGTGTAAAAATGGTGAAAGAGGACAAATTTCGCGAAGGCTGCCTTTTTATAGTTCTGCCCAGGCATTTCCGCAACAGCGGTACATTTCTCGCACCTGCAACTCCGCAGGCGCGACATTTTAACCACACCTGCGGAACACACTTAAATGCCCAGGCTTCGCGCCTGCGATCTCTTTACCGCAACGGCGGGCCCGCAGGGGCGACACATTGCCAGAGCCCGCGCCTGCGGCCCCATCTCCCGCACTTGCAGCCTCGCAGGTGCAATCTTCCTTCCGCGCCTTGCGACGAAATCCGCCCCTGCACCTTCATACTCGCGCCTGCGATGACCGCACCTGCGGCCCAAGCATCGCAGGTGCGATCGCATCAGCAGTAGCAGCTTCAGCTGCATTTCAAGTTCCAATTCCTCCGTTTAACGCCCGAAATCAAACCCGAGCCCCTCGGGACCCCAACCAAACATAACAACATAACAAATATGGTTATTCAAACTTAGGCGAGCAATTAAAACACCAAAAACAACATCAAAACCATAAATTCTCATCCAATTCAAGCCTATGATTTCCAAAAACTTCCGAAACTCGCATTTGATCAAAAACCCAACCAAATCATCTCCGAATGACCTGAAATTTTGCGGGCAAGTCCAAAATGACCTAACGAAGCTACAGCAACTCTCGGAATCCCATTCCGACCCTCGGATCAAAATCTCGCCTATCAACCGGAATTCGCCAAAATACTAACTTCGCCAATTCAAGCCTAATTCTACACCGGGCATCCTAAAAATATTCTGAACACACTCCTAAGTCCCAAATCACCTAACGAAGCTATCTGAACCCTAAAATCCGCATTCCGAGGTCGTTTACCAATAAGTCAACTCCGGGTTGACTTTTCCAACTCTAAAGCTCTTGTTAGAGACTAAGTGTCTCAATCCACTCTATTTCCACTCCGAACCCGAACCAACCAACCCCAACACTTCATGAACAGTCTACCCGAGCTACTACCAGACAGAAATAAAGGAATAGATGTGTATACTACGTAACGACGGACCGAGTCATTACATAACTGGACTATGATATCGCATTTTGCGAGATCAGTGTTCGCATTTGCGAACATTCCCTATTCCTGATATGCTCGCATTTGCGAGCCAATTCTTCGCATTTGCGAAGAGTACCCGGGTCAACATAAGTTTGCATTTGCGATAATGAGGTCGCATTTGCGGGAAGGCTATAGTTCGCATTTGCGAACAAAGATTCGCATTTGCGAAGGAGGTCAGGTAGGGGTAGTGATAGCAATTGCGATCAAATGGTCGCATTTGCAGTAAGTTAGAGTTGCATTTGCGAACTTTACATCGCAAATGTGATGTTCACAGAGGTGTGACAGTCTTTAAATGCGATGGATTTCTCGCATGCGAACCCCAGGTCGCAAATGCGACATCTGCAACTGATCAAAACTTGACTTAGATGAGATTGTTTTGGTTCATTCTTCAAATTTACAAAACCTAGAACCCTAGAGGCGATTTTTCCAAGATCCTTTCTTCCTCAACTCATTAGCAAGTGATTCTAACCTATTTCCTTTCAATCTTTAATCACTTTTCACAAGTTTTTAACCTTACATCTAGTGTTTCCATGGTGGAATTGGGGGGTGTTTTGGGTAGAAATTAGGGATTTGGTAAATTGGGGATTTAAATTAAAGTCGAATTCCAAAATAAATTACATAATAGGGCTCGGGATAAATGGATAATCGGGTGATGGTCCGAACTTCAGGATTGGACCAAGCGATCCCAGGGGTTGACTTTTTCAAAATGGCCTAAATTGAATTCTTGCAATCGTGGGTAGTTCCTAAGGCTCAATTTGAATCGTTTGGTTAGAAATTTTCTAGATTCTATTGGTTCGGAAGCTTATTTGAGAGGCAAAGCTGTTATTTAGCAGTGAGTGGTCTTTGTAGCGAGGTAAGTATTGTGTCTAACCTTGACTTGAGGGAATTAGGAACCCTCGGACTATGTGTGTCACGACCCGAAATTCCACCTACAGGTCGTGATGGCGTCTAACGTTGAACCCGCTAGACAAGCCAACGTTTTGATTAAATTGACTTATTAATAGTTAGATTAACAAAAAGAACTGGAACAATTAAAATAGAAATGCGGAAGTAATACAAAATGCAAGAAGTAAATAGAAAGTCTCGTGATAATTTTCCTTAGTACAACCCCAGAAACCGGTGCCACAATCTCACGAACAGTCTAAGAGTTTACTAAATACAATGGTCTGAAATAAGTAGATACAACTGTCTTGGAACTAATGAAATAAGACAGAAAATGAGAGAAAGAGGATAAGAGGTGACGCCAAGGCATGCGAACGTCTGCAGGACTACCTCGGCGTCGCCATGGACTGAAGGATACTCCCTCGCTTAGTGTCCACTGGGTCCGGTGCTATAATCTGCACAACAGAGAGAAGTGCAGGTGTAGCATCAGTACAACTGACCCCATGTACTGTGTAAGTGTCGAGCCTAACCTCGGCGAATTAGTGACGAGGCTAGGACACGACAACAAATAACACCTGTGCAATTCAATAATATAACAGGAAGTAATGACAGGAAATAAACAAGTAATACAACTACGGGGAAGAACATGCTGGGGATAAAGGGGCCAAAACTGCTAAAACAAGATAACAAGATAATAATTGAAATGTAGATATAACAGCAGGAATGTAACAGCTCCGAACCAGCAAATAAATAGAAAAAGGCACGGGATGTCCCCTCGTGCATAACCTCACAATCACTCAGCACGGAATGTCCCCTAGTGCATGAATAAGTAAATCGCTCGGCACGGAATGTCCCCTCGTGCATAACCTCACAGTCACTCGGCACGGAATGTCCCCTCGTGCATAACCTCACAGTCACTCGGCACGGAATGTCCCCTCGTGCAATAATAATAATCACTCGGCACGGAATGTCCCTGTGCAATAATAGAAAATCACTCGGCACGGAATGTCCCCTCGTGCAAAACCTCACAGTCACTCGGCACGGAATGTCCCCTCGTGCAAAACATAAAAGAGCAACAATTAGACATGAAAATACAACAATAGGAAACCTCAATTACACGAAAATATTCAACAAAGATTCTATCGTCCCGGCAAGGGACTCAGCTATATCCAATCTCACTCAGAGGTATAATTCAACAATATAATCCTCAAACGAACGAATAATCAAATAACTTTCCACATCATTAAATACTCTCAATATATCACTTCCAGAATGATAAGAGAACCGTAACACAGAGAATATCAAAGAACACAATGGAAATATCAAGTTCGACTCACGAGCATGCTTGACCACAACATATAGGTACCCATCACCTCACGTATATGTTGGACATGGATTAACACGTAGCAAGTAAGACTCTATACCTATTCCCTCAAGCTAAGATTAGGCCAAACACTTACCTCGGCTCCAAGAATGCAAATCAACCTCTAGCACCACTTTTCCTCTGGAATCCGACTCCAAAACAATCGTATCTAGACACAATTGACTCAATAACATCAATAATTACTCAACAATTCAATTCCAAAGCCTAATTATAGATTTTCCAACATTCTTCCAAAAATTTCAAAATTCGACCCCGGGCCTGCTTGGTCCAAACACGAGGTTCAGCCCAAAACCCGATCACCCATTCCTCCACGATCCCGAATATATAATTTTTTTGAAATCCGACCCCAAAACGAGGTTGAATTCCCAAAAATTCAAAAAGCCCTAACTCTACAAAACCCCAATTTCTACCCTTTAATTCCATGATTTTAGGCTTAAAATCTAATAATTGTTGATGAAAATGGAAGAAAATGAAGTTAAGATTACTTACCTATGAAGCTATGGTGGAAAGGCTCTTCAAAATCGCTTATGGGGTATGGGGAAGAAGGACGGTTGTGAAAATTGGTAGAAAATCCCGTATGAAACATTCTGTTTTTGAATAAAAATAACTAGGCGAAATTGACCTTCGCGATCGCGACAAGTCCCCTTCGATCGCGGAGAATACTGGGCTTAGACCTACGTGATCGCGAAGAATGGACTGCGATCGTAGAGCTTACTGGCACGGACAATCGCGATCGCGGCTCAGGGTCTGCGCTCGCAGTGAACAAAATAGTACCCAACCCCCAACCCACATTTGCACTATGCGTTCGCGTGTGGCCCTCCGCGATCGCGACCAAGGCCCTCCGTTCGCGTAGGGTTATTTACTCCCCTCCCCGACTGACTCATCGTGATCGCCTGCAAAGCACCACGATCGCGAAGAAAGAACAATTGGACACCAGATTCTGTAGCAACACCAGACTTTTCCTAAGGTTTTTGCACTCTGACACGTACCCAAAACTCACCCGAGACGTCGGGGCTCAAAACTAATTATGCACACAACCTCAAAAACAACCTACGGACTTATTCGAGTAATTAAACCTCCAAAATAACTAAAGATCGGATTAAACCTCAAAATCTATAAAAATTCTCAAAACTTCACAAACTTCCAAATTATCCATTTTTAGTCTGATTCACGTCAAACCAAGTCCGTTTCTTACCAAATTTCACAGACAATAAATAATAACCATATTGAACATGTTCCGGGCTCCGGAACCATAATACGGTCTCGATAACACAGGTTTCACATAAATTCTCATTTTCAAAAACCTTTATATTTTTCAAAAAAATAATTTTCTTTAAAAATTCATTTCTTGGACTTGGGACCTCGAAATTCGATTCCGGGCATACGCCCAAGTCCCATATTTTCCTGTGGATCCTCCGGGACCATCAAATCACAGGTCCGGGTTCGTTTACCAAAAATATTGACCAAAGTCAACTTTATTCAAATAGTTATCATAAATTTCACATTTTATCAATGTTTCCACATAAAGGCTTCCCGGCTACGCGCACAGGCTGCGCACGCACATCGAGGTGAGATAAAAAGAGGCTTTCAGGGCCTCGAAACACAAATTTAGGTAAAACTACACGGGATGACCTTTTGGGTCATCACAATCTCCACCTCTAAAACAAACGTTCGTCCTCGAACGGACATAGAAAAGTACCTAACACGCGGAAAAGATGGGGATATCGGCTCCGCATATCGTACTCGGACTCCCAGGTAGCTGCTTCAACAGGTTGACCTCTCCACTGAACACGAACAAAAGGATAACTCTTCGATCTCAACTGACGAACCTGTCGAGCTAATATGGCTACCGGCTCCTCCTCATAAGTCAAATCCTTGTCCAACTGGACACCCCTGAAGTCAAGTACATGAGATGGGTCTGCAATATACCTCTGAAGCATAGATACGTGAAACACAGGATGTACGGATGATAAACTCGGTGGCATGGAAAATCTATAGGCCACCTCTCCTACCTTATCCAAATTCTCAAATGGACCAATGTACCTAGGGCTCAACTTGCCCTTCTTTCCGAACCTTATCACGTCCTTCATGGGCGAAACCCAAAGAAATACCCGATCTCTTATCATAAATGCCAAATCTCGAACTCTACGATCCGCGTAACTCTTTTGCCTGGGCTGAGCTGTACGAAGTCTACCCTGAATGATCTTCACCTTGTCTAAGGCATCCTGGACTAACTCTGAACCCAACAATCTAGCCTCTCCCGGCTCAAACCACCCAACTGACGACCGACACCCCCTACCATACAACGCCTCATACGGAGCCATCTGGATGCTCGACGGATAGCTGTTGTATTAGGCAAACTCAGCTAATGGCAACAAATGGTCCCATGAACCTCCAAAATCAATGACACAAGCCCGCAACATATCCTCCAAAATCTGAATAGTATGCTCGGATTGTCCGTCCGTCTGAGGATGAAATGTTGTGCTCAACTCAATCTGTGTGCCCAACTCTCGCTGAAATACTCTCCAGAAATGGGAGGTAAACTGAGTACCTCGGTCTGATATAATGGACACGGGCACACCATGCAATCAAACAATCTCTCTCATATAGATCTTTGCCAACTTCTCCGTTGAATACAAAACTGATACAGGAATGAAGTGCGCTGACTTGGTCAGCCTATCCACAATAACACACATTGCAACAAACATCCTCTGAGTCTGTGGGAGTCCAAATACAAAATCCATGGTGATACGCTCCCACTTCCACTCGGGAAGCTGAATCTGCTGCATCAAACCACCGGGTCTCTTGTGCTCGTACTTAACCCGCTGACAATTCAGGCACCGAGCTACATATGCTACAATGTCCTTCTTCATCCTCCGCCACTAATAATGTTGCCGCAAGTCTTGATACATATTTGCAGTGCTCGGAGGAATGGAATACCGGGAACTATGGGCCTCCTATAGTATCAACTCAGGAATACCGTCAACATCCGGTACACAGATACGACCCTGCATCCTCAACACTCCCTCATCATCAACTGTGACCTACTTGGCATCTCCGTGCTGAACCGTATCTCTAAGAACACGTAAATGACGATCACCATAATGTCTTGCCCGAATACGATCATATAATGAAGAACGTGCCACTGTATGGTCCAAAACACTGCCAGCCTCAGAAACCTCCAATCTCACGAACCGGTTGGCCAAAGCCTGAACATCCAAAGAATACGGTCGCTCTCCGACTGATAGATAGGCAAGACTACCGATGCTGGCTAACCTCCGGCTCAAGGCATCGGCCACCACATTGGCCTTTCCCGGGTGATAATGGTAATATCATAATCCTTCAACAGCTCTAACCATCTCCTCTACCTCATATTCAACTCTTTTTGCTTGAACATGTACTGCAAACTCTTATGATCCGTGAACACCTCACATGGTACTCCATACAGATAATGCCTCCAGATCTTCAATGCATAAATAATAGCTACTAACTCCAAATCATGAACTGGATAGTTCTTCTCATGAACCTTCAACTGACGAGAAGCATAAGCTATAACCTTTCCCTCCTGCATCAACATTGCACCAAGTCCAACTCGTGAAGCATCACAATACACGGTATAAGGCCCTGAGCCTATGGGAAAAACTAACACCGGTGTCGTGGTCAAGGCTGTCTTGAGCTTCTAAAAGCTCGCCTCACACTCATCAGACCACCTGAACTAGGCACCCTTCTGGGTCAACTTGTTCATTGGAGTTGCGATAGATGAAAAGCCCTCCACAAATCGGTGATAGTAACCTGCTAAGCCCAAGAAACTCCGAATCTTTGTAGCTGAAGTGGGCCTAGGCCAATCTCTGACTGCTGAAATCTTCTTGGGATCCACCTAAATACCCTCTGCCGACACAACATGGCCCATAAATGCCATTGAACTCAACCAAAACTCACACTTAGAAAATTTGGCATACAACTGACTATCCCTCAGAGTCTGGAGGACGACTCGAAGGTGCTACCCATGCTCCTCTCGGCTATGAGAGTATATCAATATATCATCAATGAAAACAATAACGAACGAGTCCAAATAGGTCCTGAACACTCGGTTCATCAACTCCATAAAAGCAGCGGGGGCATTTGTCAACCCATATGACATCACCAAGAACTCATAATGCCCAAAACGAGTGCGAAAGGCTGTCTTAGAGACATCAGACACCCTAATACTCAGCTGATGGTAACCAGATCTCAAGTCTATCTTGGACAACACTGTAGCACCCTGAAGCTGGGCAAATAAATCATCAATCCTCGGCAAAGGATACTTATTCTTAATAGTAACCTTGTTCAACTGTCGGTAGTCAATACACATTCTCATTGAGCCATCTTTCTTCTTGAAAAACAACACTAGGGCACCCCAATGAGAAACACTAGGCTTAATGAAGCCTTTATCCAACAAATCCTGCAATTGCTCCTTCAATTCCTTTAACTCTGGCGGAACCATATGATACGGCAGAGTAGAAATGGGCTGAGTGCCCGGAGCCAACTCAATGCAAAAATAAATATCCCTGTCGGGTGGCATACCCGGCAGGTCAGCAAGGAATACCTCTGGAAACTCACGAACCATGGGGAGGGGCTTGGTAGAAGGAACCTCGGCACTAGAATCACGAACATAGGCCAAATAGGCCAAACAACCCTTCTCGACCATGCACCGAGCCTTCATATATGAGATAAATCTATAGGATGAATGACTTGGAGTCCCTCTCCACTCCAAACGAGGTACTCCTGGCAAGCCAAGGTCACTGTCTTGGCATGACAGTCCAGAATAGCATGATAGGGGGATAACCAATCCATCCCCAAAATAACATCAAAGTCAACCATATCAAGAAGCAAAAGATCTACCTGAGTCTCCAGACCACCAATAACCACTAAGAACGAACGGTAGACTCGATCTACCACAATAGAATCACCAACCGGTGTAGACACATATACAGAAGTACTCAGGGAATCACGGGGCATACTCAGAAAAGGAGCAAAATTGGAAGACACGTAGGAGAATATAGACCCCGGATCAAATAAAACTGAAGCATCTCGGCTGCAAACTGAAACCATACCTGTGATAACTGCATCAGAGGCCTCATCCTTAGGCCTGGCAGCAATAGCGTAGCACCGGGGCGAAGCCCCTCCAACCTGAACATCTCTTGGTCGACCTACTGCAGGCTGACCTCTACCTCTCGTGGCCTGTCCTCCACCTTTATGAATTTGACCTCCACCTCTGGCACCACGGCCACTACCCCTAGTTGGCTGAGGGGGTGGGGGTGCACCTGATGCGGGAACCATGGCACGGGAACCCTGATACTGTGGACCATCAAAACCTCGGGGGAAAAACCTGGAAATATGCCTCGTACCACCGCAAGTGAAGCAAGACCTCGGCTGCTGAGAATACTGACACTGGAATTGTCCCTGACAACTAGAATGACCAACCTGAAAGCTCTGAATCGGCGGTGCACTGATGGGAGCTGATGGGGAACTGCGGGATACCTTTAGTGCCGACTGATAAGGCCTAGGAGGATGCCCTCTGCCAAAGAAATCTCTGCCTCCAGATGAGGCACCACTGAACCGGCCGAAATCACGAGGTCTCTTGTTAGACCCCTGACCACTACCCTGCGATAACACCATCTCAATATGCCTGGCCACATCGGCCCCATCCTGAAAGGAGATATCAGTACCTGTCTCCCTGGCCATCTGCAGTCTGATAGGCTGAGCTAGACCCTCAATAAACCTCCTCAATCTCTCTCGATCAGTGGGGAGTATCATAATAGCATGACGGGCCAGAGTGATGAACCTGGTCTCGTACTGTGTAACAGTCAAAGATCCCTGCTGGAGGCGCTCAAACTGCCTCCGAAGATCCTCTCTCTGAGTAACTGGAAGAAACTTCCCCAAGAACAACTCGGAGAACTGAGCCCAAGTCAAAGGTGCAGACCCAGCTGTCCTGGTCAAGCAGTAGTTTCTCCACCAAGTCTTGGTGGTACCGGAAAGACGAAAGGTAGCAAAATCTACCCCGTTGGTCTCCACAATGCCCATGTTTCGAATAACCTAATAATAGTTTTCCAAGTAATCCTGGGGATCCTCTGACGGTGCACAAGTAAAAGTAGTAGGAAATAGCTTGGTGAACCGATCTAATCTCCATAGGGCATCTGCTGACATAGCTTCTCCCTCAACTGCCGGTGCTACAATACCCGGCTAAGCTACCCCGACTGTCTGAGGTGCCGGAATCTAGAACTACGGAGCTAGATGCTCTGGTGTGCGAGTAGCAGGAGTTTGGGGCTCGACCCCATCCTGAGAGACGGCTGGTGCAGTAGGAAGAAGACCGGCATGAGCCACGCTCTCCATAAGTCCCACTAAGCGGACAAGAGCGTCCTGAAGAACCGGGGTGGCGATGAACCCCTTTGGGACCTGAGCTGGTCCGACTGGAACCGTCTGAGCAGGAACCTCACCGACAAAGTCTACCTGTGGGTCCTCTATTGGGTTGCTGCTCTGGACTGAGCCTGCCCCTGCCTCGGCCTCTAGCACGGACTCGGCCTCTTCCTCGTCCCCTTGTAGGAGCTGCAATAGGAGGATGGGGTTGCTGATCAGTAGATGAGGAAGAACGCGTTCTCTCCATCTGCGAGAGAATAGAATAGAAACTCAATTAGCATCTAGAATTCAAATCGCACGATAGAGAAGAAGAAAAAATGAAGTTATTCGTAACTTTGCAGCCTCTAGGGGATAAGTACAGACGTCTCTGTACCGATCCCTCAGACTCTACCAAGTTTGTCCATGAATTGTGAGACCTAGGCAACCTCGCTCTGATACCAACTTGTCACGACCCGAAATCCCACCTACAGGTCGTGATGGCATCTAACGTTGAACCCGTTAGACAAGCCAACGTTTTGATTAAATTGACTTATTAATAGTTAGATTAACAAAAATAACCGGAACAATTATAATAGAAATGCGGAAGTAATACAAAATGCAAGAACTAAATAGAAAATCTTGTAATAATTTTCCTTAGTACAACCCCAGAAACCGGTGCCACAATCTCACGAATAGTCTAAGAGTTTACGAAATACAATGGTCTGAAATAAGTAGATACAACTGTCTTGGAACTAATGAAATAAGATAGAAAATGAGAGAAAGAGGATAAGAGGTGACGCCAAGACCTACGGACGTCTGCAGGACTACCTCGGTGTCGTCGTGGACTGAAGGATACTCCCTCGCTCAGTGTTCGCTGGGTCCGACGCAGTAATCTGCACAACATAGAGAAGTGCAAGTGTAGTTCAGTACAACCGACCCCATGTCCTGAGTAAGTGCCGAGCCTAACCTTGGCGAAGTAGTGACGAGGCTAGGACACGACAACAAATAACACCTGTGAAGTTCAATAATATAACAGGAAGTAATGACAGGAAATAAACAAGTAATACAACTACGAGGAAGAACATGATGGGGATAAAGGGGCCACAACTGCTAAAACAAGAGAACAAGATAATAATTGAAATGTAGAAATAACAGCAGGAATGTAACAGCTCGAAAACAGCAAATAAACAGAAAAAGGCACGGCATGTCCCCTCGTGCATAACCTCACAATCACTCGGCACGGAATGTCCCCTAGTGCATGAATAAGTAAATCGTTCGGCACGAAATGTCCCCTCGTGCATAATCCCCTCGTGCAATAATAATAATCACTCGGCACAGAATGTCCCCTCGTGCAATAATACAAAATCACTCGGCACGGAATGTCCCCTCGTGCAAAACCTCACAGTCACTCCGCACGGAATGTCCCCTCGTGCATAACATAATAAGAGCAACAATTAGACAGGAAAATACAACAATAGGAAACCTCAATTACACGGAAATATTCAACAATGATTTTATCGTCCCAACAAGGGACTCAGCTATATCCAATCTCACTCAGAGGTATAATTCAACAATATAATCCTCAAACGAACAAATAATCAAATAACTTTCCACATCATTAAATACTCTCAATATATCACTTCTAGAATGAAAAGAGACCCGTAACATAGATAATATCAAAGAACACAATAGAAATATCAAGTTCGACTCACGAGCATGCTTGACCACAACATATAGGTACACGTCACCTCACCTATACGTTGGACATGGATTAACACATATCAAGTAAGACTCTATACATATTCCCTCAAGCTAAGGTTAGGCCAAACACTTACCTCGGCTCCAAGAATGCAAATCAAACCTCTAGCACCGATTTTCCTCTCGAATCCGACTCCAAAACAATCGTATCTAGACACAATTGACTCAATAACATCAATAATTACTCAACAATTCAATTCCAAAGCCTAATTATAGATTTCCCAACATTCTTCCAAAAATTCCAAATTTCGACCCCGGGCCCGCTTGGTCCAAACACGAGGTTCGGACCAAAACCCGATCACCCATTCCCCCCACGAGCCCGAATATACAATTTGTTTTGAAATCCGACTCCAAAACGAGGTTGAATTCCCAAAAATTCAAAAATCCCTAACTCTACCCAAAGCCCCAATTTCTACCCTTTAATTCCATGATTTTAGGCTTAGAATCTAATAATTGTTGATGAAAATGGAAGAACTGAAGTTAAGAATACTTACCTATGAAGCTATGGTGGAAGGGCTCTTCAAAATCGCTTATGGGGTGTGCGGAAGAAGGTGTGTTGTGAAAATTGGAAGAAAATCCCATATGAAATCGCGACAGGTCCCCTGCGATCGCGGAGAATACTGGGCTTAGAACTACGCGATCGCGAAGAATGGACTGCGATGGCAGAGCTTACTGGAACGGACTATCGCGATCGAGGCTCAGGGTCCACGTTTGCAGTGAACAAAATAGTACCCAGCCCCCTTCCCACATTTGCACTATGCGTTCGCATATGGCCCTCCGCGATCACGTAGAGCACTGCCCCCAGGCTCCGCGATCGCGTCCAAGGCCATGCGTTCGCGTAGGGTTATTTAATCCCCTCCCCGACTGACTCATCGTGATCGCATGCAAAGCACCGCGATCGCAAAGAAGGAACAATTGGACACCAGATTCTGCAGCAACACCAGATTTTTCCTAAGGTTTTTGCACTCCGACACATACCCGAAACTCACCCGAGCCCTTGGGGCTCAAAACCAATTATGTACACAACCTCAAAAACATCCTACGGACTTATTCGAGTAATTAAACCACAAAAATAACACCGTAAACATCGGATTAAACCTCAAAATCTATAAAAATTCTCAAAACTTCACAAACTTCCAAATTATCCATTTTTAGTCTGATTCACGTTAAACCAATTTCGTTTCTTACCAAATTTCACAAACAACACATAATAACCATATTGAACCTCTTCCGAGCTCCGGAACCATAATACGGTCCCGATAACACAGGTTTCACATAATTTCTTATTTTCGAAAATCTTTATATTTTTCAGAAAATAATTTTCTTTAAAAATTCATTTCTCGGACTTGGGACCTCGGAATTCGATTCCGGGCATACGCCCAAGTCCAATATTTTCCTACGGATCTTCCAGGACCGTCAAATCACAGGTCCGGGTCCGTTTACCAAAAATGTTGACCAAAGTCAACTTTATTCAAATAGTTATCATAAATTTCACATTTTATCAATTTTCCACATAAAGGCTTCCCGGCTACGCACCCTAGCTGTGCACGCATATCGAGGTGAGATAAATGGAGTCTTTTAGGGCCTCGGAGCATAGATTTAGTTAAAATTACACTGAATGACCTTTATGGTCATCACAATGTGCTATGTGAATTTCATGTGAGCGGCTTATATGTGAAGTGACGGGTGCTTATGCACCGGAGAATTATCTATTGTCCATGTCTCACCATTTCTCTAAGATTATATCTTTCGCTTTCTTAGTTGTTACATGCTCGAAATGTGTTCTCATTCCTAATTGCTACATGTTAGTCATTGTTTGCTCATGTTCATGATATTAGTTCTTTCCATAGTTTCATGATTTCCTACTATTTGCTCAAGTTGGTTTGTACCTTCTTGTTGTAAATTCTGGATTGGTTTCGTTGTGTAGTATTGTTTATGCGGATTATCATATTGTACAAGGTGTCCTACCTGTTTCAGTTTGGTGTTTAGGAATTGTAAAGTGTTTTTCTGTGATTTGAAATGTGATTTTTATTGTGCAACACTTATATATTGTGTGTGTGTGTATATATATATATATATATATATATATTGTAACGATCCGGCCGGTTGTTTTGGGAATTTAAGATCCGTTCGATGGAATAAGGTCTTGAACAGCTTCGCATTGTGTATATCGACCTGCTTCCATGTATGGATTAAGTTACCAAATGATTAGGAGTCGAATTGGAAGAAGGATTGTAGTTTTGGAAGCTTAAGTGGTTAAATTTGACCGAAATTTGACTTTTGTGTAAACGGCTCCAGAATATGTTTTGGATAATGTCAAAAACTTTGTACGGTGATTTTAGACTTAGGCGCGCGTCCGGATTCGGATTTGGAGGTCAGTCGGGTAATTTGAGGCAATTCGGCGAAAGTTGGAAAATTTGAAGTTTAGAAAATGGGAAAGTTTGACCCACCATTGACTTTTGTGATATCTGGGTCGGAATGTGATTCTGAGAGTTGGAAAAGCTCCATATGTCATTTATGACTCGTGTGCAAAATTTGAAGTCATTCCGGATTAATTTGATACGTTTCGACACAAAATATAGAAGTTGGAAGATTTGAAAACTCATAATTCGATTCAAAGCACGATTCGTAGTTTTCATCTTGTTAGACGTGATTTGAGACCTCGAGTAGGTCGATAATATGTTTTGAGACTTGTTGGTGCGTTCAGGCAGGGTCCCAAGGGGCTCTTGTGAGTTTCGAAGTAGTTTCGGACCATTTTTAGGCAAATTTAACTTGCTGGTTTTTGACAGCAAGGTTCGAAACGTTTTATGCAAGGAGCCTACTTTGGAAGCTTATATCTCGAAATATATTAGGAATCTGAAAATTTTCAAAACATGAAAGTTGTAGCCCTTGCATTCCAGTTTCCAGAAAGTTAAACCATTCATCATTTGAATATTGTACAAAAGGTTATTGATCGACTTTTAGTGATGACTTTTAGTGGCGAAAATGGAGTTTTAGCGACGAATGAGCAGAAACTTAAGGACCAAAAATGCTCATTTTCATCATTTCGTTTTGGATGTTTGGAGTGCGGTTCTTGGGCGATATTTAGGCAATTTTCACGGGAAACATTGGGTTAAGTGTTCCTTATCCTATATTGATTATATTTCATGATTCCATACACATTTGCATCATGAATCCATGAATTTATGGAAGAAAAATCAGATTTTTATCAAATCTTCCAAAAATGAAAATTTTAGATGTGAAGCCAATCCGATGTCGGAATTCGATAATTTTTATATGGTTGAACTTGTATCGGAACAGGTGTTTGTATTTCGTGATAATTATGTTGGGTTCCGAGAGACGGGCCCCGCATTGACTTTTGGTTGACTTTTTTGAATAAAATTTTAAATCAGTGTTTTACTATCCGGAATTATTTCCGGTGAATTTTAATGAAGTTGTCAATTAATTTGGATAGATTGGAGCTACCCAGAGGTCGATACAAGCAAGAAGGCTATTTTGGAATATCGGTCTAACTTCAAAAAGGTAAGTATCTTGCTTAATCTTGTGTGGGGGAATTACCCTTTAGGAGTAGAGTCTTCTATGTTGATTGTAGTCAGTGTACGCGAGGTGACGAGCGCGTGCTCGGACTTGTTTGTAGAAAGTTGGCCTTTTTAGGGTTCTTAGATCCTTATATTCTATGTGTATGAAGTTGTACTTGTTATGACTGAGTTCCTGATTACTAGTTTCAACTTTACCTGCTTAAATTAGAATTGCTTGCTTTTGGATTCATTCTAATGCCTATTTGATTCCTAATTGAATTAACTGAGGATTTTACCTCTTCTACCGTCATGTTATATTTTTCACAAATTGCCTACATTTAATTGAAATTATTATTATCTCATCCTATAATTGTTTAGCCTTAATTGGAGTTATGATTATCTTTTGCTGCTTACCCTTCTTTGAATTGTTGAATATCTCTCATAATTGCTCAACCTCATAAGGAGTTTAGATCACTTATATCTTAGTCGACTTGTCTTTATTTGGAATTATTTGACCCGTGTTGGCTTCTTATTATTGACTTGAATATTGTGGATTCGTTGCTACATCTTGTGAACGAGCTCTACTGTTTCTTTGTGATTTAAGGTTCTTGTATAGTTTTACTCGTCGTACCTTATATTACTATCATTGTTGCTTTGTACTTTATGTGGTGATGTACGAGTTGTTCTGCCGTTCCATAATTGTTGTTCTGCCGTTCCATAATTGGTGTCTTTGTTGGTTGCACTGCATATTTGCTTTGGGATTACGAACGTATTACGGGAGATCCCCCTGTACTGCATATTTATTTTGGGACTACAGACGTATTCCGAGAGATCCTCCTGTACTGCATACTCCCTCCGTTTCATATTAAATGAAGTACTTTCCTTTTTAGTCTGTTTCAAAATAAATGACACATTTCTAAATTTGGAAATAATTCAACTTTAAACTCCTCATTTTACCCATTTTACCCTTAATGAGAAGTTTTTATAACCACACAAAAGTCATGGCCCCACAAAGCTTTACCCCTTAAGCTTTTAAGACCACAAATTTCAAAAATTCTTTCTTTTTTTTCTTAAACTCTGTGCCGAGTCAAACTACCTCATTTAATATGAAACGGAGGGAGTATTTATTTTGGGACTGCGGACGTATTCCGGCAGATCCCCCAGCACTGCATATTTATTTTGGGACTACGGATGTATTCCGGGAGATCCACCTGTACTGCATAATAAATTCAGAACTACGGGACGGGATCCCGGTAGATTTTCCCTATTGATATATCTGTGTTCGGAGATGTGTTCGGAGATCCACCTGTACTGCATAATAAATTCAGAACTACGGGACGGGATCCCGGTAGATTTTCCCTATTGATATATCTGTGTTCGGAGATGTGTCACAGGGTGACCTATACTCGAAGGATATTTACTTGAAAAAAAAATATATATTGTAAAGCATTTATCTTGAAGAAACTATGTTTGAAAGAAGTTATTTGAAAAGTATATTTGAAAAGCATTTATCTTGAAGAAACTATGTTTATAAGACATTATTTGAAAAGTATATTTGAAAAGCATTTATCTTAAAAAAATTACGTTTGAAGGATATCTATTTGAAAAGTTTATATTTGAAGGAAGTATATTTCAAAAGAATTTCCTTTTAGAAGGGACTATATTTTAAAGCTTCCAATAAAAAAATTACGGGTGAAAGTTTACACTTGAAGATTTTGGTTATTGCAGTGCTGAGTCACTAATTTCCCTTATTGTATTGTGAATTACGGATTTGGGTTGTGTTCTCGTCCATCCTTCTGTGTATTATTATGGTGTTCCGTTGTTGTTGTTGTTTTTCCTTCCTTATTGTAGTTGTTATGTTGTTAGCCATATTGTGTAGACATTACATAGATGTCATGTTCCGTTATTTCTGTACTTATGCTTGTTTAGTTTATTAGACCAGTGGGTGTTTTGACTAGTCCTCGTCACTACTTCACCGAGGTTAGTCTTGATACTTACTGGGCACCGTTGTGGTGTGCTCATACTACACTCCTGCACGTTGTTGTGCAGATCTAGATATTGATCGTTAGTAGCTGTGCGGATCATTGCTAAGGAGACGCAAGGTAAACCTGATGTTGCGTCCATAGGCTTCAGAGTCACCTTCATACTTGTATTCAACTGTTTTTACTCATATCCAAGCAATTGTATTTAGAAGTTGTAAGTAACTTTGTAGATCTTATGACTTGTACTACCGATTTTGGGAAATTTTAAGTTTTGTAAAGACTTCAATATCGAGGCTATTAGATTTCCTTTATTATTGTTGTTATTTAGTAAATGTTAGGCTTACCAATCCCTAAAACTAGGTGTCATCATGATACCCAGCAGAAGAAAAATTAGCCAATGACATATATATATATATATATATATATATTCATTGTTGTTCATATGGTTATGAGGAAATAATGGAGGAATATGTGACGTACGGCGGGATCAGGTTGTGCGCCGCAACAACCTGTGTGTTTATATTTCCTTTGGGTTGTGATAGTCTTACGATATTTCCCTTTTGCACTTAAGGATTGGTTTATTCTGAACGTCGCCGACTTATTCCTGAGGCTGTAGCTATCGTTTTCAATTGACTGCTTTACTATGCTCTGCATTTCATTTTTTTGTCTATATTATTTATATTGCGTAGTGTGAGTGACTCGCCTTAGCCTCGTCACTACTTCGTCGAGGTTAGGCTCGATACTTACAGAGTACATAAGGTCGGTTGTACTCATACTGCACTCTGCACTTCTTGTGCAGATTTTGGTGCCAGCCCGAGCTGATCATGAGGTTAGCAGCTGGACTCATTCTACAGGAGACTCAAGGTAGATCTGTCAGCGTCCGTAGACCCTGGAGTCACTTTACTTTACTGTTTCTTTTCTTTCAGAACAGTGTATTTCCTTTCAGACTTTGTTTGTTGTAAATCGTAGTAGCTCGTGAGTTGTGACTCGAGATCCTAAATGTAGCAGATATTATGGAATTTATATTATTCTGCACTCGTCTTATCTCATTTTAGCTTATTCGACTTTATTTACTGAAATGTATAAAACTTGGCTTAATGATTCTCTAGCCAGTGTGTGTTCGTGTCTTATGCTAATGAAAGACCAAAGATTTTTTTTAGTTTGAAAACAGGTAGTCAAATAAGGTAAACTAACAGTTCATCAGTAATTATAGAAGTACACACCAATTAGAATCAAATTAGTGTAAAGACTTCCTTCAATTAAGGAATCACACTCGATCAGTAATGGCCAGTGATAGAATAAGGAAAGAAAATCGTATGAGGCTGATTGTAGCACATAAGGATATAGTATAAGTGTAAATTAGGTATAGGGCATCTAATTAAGGCCAAGTTCAGAAATTCTAATTAAGGAAAATACATATGAATTATTTTGACAGTAACATTAGTTATGAAAATAAAGCAAGAGATAAATTTGAATTCCGAAAATTCGTAAGGAAGTCCTTGAGTGAGGTCTTAATTACGGGAAGTCAATATTTAATCAAGGAAAATATGACACATTTAAGGGAAGACTCAAAAATCAGTAGAGAACATTGTGCAACATTAGTGAAGTATCAATCATAGAGATTCAGGGATTCACATATAGAAAACAATACTGAGTTTAGGGGAATTAGCATAAGCTTATGAGAATAGACATAATAACTCCTAATAGACGAAAATCGGAAACCCTAACAGGCAAATACAGGGTAAAATCACATAAATCAGGGATTCACATAGAGCATGGCCTAATTAATAGAATAAATGTAGTATAGGCAGGAGAAGTGAAGGCTCAGCAACATTAATGAACAAAATCACATAATAGGCAGGAATAATTGCAGCCAGAAACCCTAACAAACAAACATAGGGTAAAAAATTGTAGAATCACGGAGTACTCATGAGAAACAGTACACATAACAGAATATATCATCAAACAAACTCAGAACCCTTAGAAAAATTAGGGTCTTCAAAAAGAATAACTCAGATAGAGGAGAAAGTTTACATTTAAACATAGTGAGAATCATAGATTAATACCAAAATCAGAAAGAAAAGCGTTTTGAAAAAGGGGTTAGGAACCCTAGTTTAGAAACGAAGAGTCGTTTTGTGATGACCCAAGGGGTCATTTTATGCATTTAGACTCCGTTCTAGGATTATTAGCCATAAAAATATTAATTTTAACTATCTCGATTTGTGTGCGCAGTCCAGGCGTGAAACCGGAAAGCTTTTATGTTAAAATATAAGAAACAATAATTTTTAGAATTACAAAATTTGGTTTTAGTTGACTTGAGTCAACATTTTGAGTAAACGGACTCAAATCTGTGTTCCGACAATCCCGAAAGGTTCGCAGTAAAATATGAAACCCGGGCGTATGCCCGGAAATGAATTCCGAGGTCCCAAGCCTTAGAAATCAATTTTTGAAAGAAATTGTTTTGCTGAAATATTTATGAAATAATGAAAAGAATTAATGTTTGAAGTCATTGGTATCGGGCCCGTATTTTGGTTCCGGAGACCGGTACAGATTTGTTATGATATTCAGGCCTTGCCTGTGAAATTTGGTGAAATAAAGAGTTCATTTGACGTGATTCGGACATCCGGTTGAAAAGTTATGAACTATAAGTGTTCTCGAGGAAAATAATGAGTTTTGAGGTTTAATTCGTTGTTTTACATGTTATTTTCATGATTTGATCGAAGGAGCAAGTCCATATTATGCTTTTAGACTTGCGTGCATGTTTGATTTAGAGCCCCGAGGGCTCGGGTGAGTTTCAAATAGGTTTGGGTTGTGTTGCGCTCGTTCTTTCTTATGCTTCGACGTCGTTTCTTCAAGCATAAATGATATCATATTGAACAAATGAGCTCCGATTTATGTTTTGAATGAAGTATTAGATCCGTATCGTAATTACGGACCCGTAGCAAAAAGAATCATCGAATTTGGACATCGTATGAGGATTTTATGGCCATTTTACCAAGGTTGCCCAGATTATTCTGGTTAATTACGAATTTGCCTCTGACAGCGTATTAAAAATCTGCACTATTTGCAAATCTTAAAACCTACATATCTCCTTCATTATAAGGTCAAATTGAGTGATTCAAAAGCATATATTCATTAGAATTTCACAAGGAAACCATTGGACACAAGAAAATCGAGTTTAGGAATCGTTTGGCACGAGAAACGAGACAGAATAACTGGCAGAAAAATAAATACAAAACGGGTAGACTTCTTCTTCTTCAAATTTTTGAACCCCACAGCCCTAGGAACTAATTTCTTCACCAAATATCATCCCNAGCCCGGGGTCGGATTTTTACCTTTTTTGAGAAAACTTAGGAAAAATTATATTTTTCAATAAAGTTAGTTACTTTAGCATTAGTTAATGATATTAAGTTAATTTTGATTAGATTCGAGCAATTTAGAGGTGAATTCAAAAGGAAAAGCAATAATTGAGCTGTGAGTGGCCTGCGGAATTGAGGTAAGTGTTTGGCCTAACTTTAGCTTGAGGGAATAGGACTCCCCACTTGTTTGCTACGTGAATTGCATGGGTGTGGTGTATAGGTGTGGTGACGAGTATCTATGCACCACCCAAATCGTTTGTTAAACATGATCCCCTTTCCCGTTCCCACTTATTTGATCATTGTTTTAACTGTTACATGTTCATTATTGTTTCTATGACTATTTGGCCTTGTTGAATTGTTGTTAGTTATCGTTGTGACTATTTGGAAAGAGTATTGGTTGTTTGAACTGGTTCCCTTGTCATATAAACATGGTTGAGAGGTTTGGTATTGTTTTTATGAAATAAATATATATATTTTGATATTCCTGTTGGTTTCATGGTTGAGAGGTTATTGATGAGGTTATAAGAAAAATTCAGTTTATTATTTAT
The DNA here is from genome assembly GCA_005239495.1 of Nicotiana undulata. Classification (NCBI taxonomy): domain Eukaryota; kingdom Viridiplantae; phylum Streptophyta; class Magnoliopsida; order Solanales; family Solanaceae; genus Nicotiana; species Nicotiana undulata. The sequence continues at coordinate 21,253 of ML242845.1, forward strand.
AATTGTTGAGGTTCGCGTGTTTATTGGGTTTCATTGAGTTATTTCCAATTGTTGTTGTAAGTGTGTTAAAAATGTTAGATGTTCTCTTGAGTTTATCATAGTATAAAAAGTCTAAGCTGGATTGACAATGTTACAGTGTTTACTTATATTCTGGTTTATTTTATTGTGAAATCATATTGGTTAAAGCTTACGAGCTATATGATTTTCTGTTTAAAATTGTGGAAATAACAGTATTGTGAAAGGCTTGGCCTGAATTGTGAAAATGTTTATGAATAAATTTATATGGTATGTCTGGTGGGGGCGGGTTGCACGCCGCAACAAGGAGTGATAAGGGTGGACAGGTGGGATCGGGTTGCACGCCGCAACAGGAGCAATAAGGGTGATATATTTAGGGAGGAGCAATAAGGGAGGACAGGTGGGAGCGGGTTGCACGCCGCAACAAGGAGCGATAAGGGAGGACATTTATATTTTTACTGATTTTCAAAGAAAATAAAGATTTGAAAAGCTAAATGTTTATATTTTACTGTTGTGTGTTTTTTTTTTTTTTTTTGAAAAATAAAGATGTGAAACTTTCTATTTTATATTACTATTTGAAACTACTTTTATTCAAAGATAAAGTTTGAAGAACTTGGAAATTTTGAGAATTTGGTTATAGCTGAGGCTTGAAAGAGGCGGTTGCGTTATTTTATTATTGATGCAGTATTTGAATTGATGTGGTTAGATTTCCTTCTTGTTTTATAATTATTGTCCCAGATATATTTTCTTGTTCGTGTATAATTATTTTATTGTGTTATCGTACATATATTAATATCACATGTTTATCGTTAAAGCCCCGCCTTAGCCTCGTCACTACTTCACCGAGGTTAAACTCGGCACTTACTCAGTACATGGGGTCGGTTGTACTGATACTACACTCTGCACTCTTTTGTGCAGATCGAGGTACTAGACAGCAGTAGAGATTTTTAGAGCATCCATCTATTTATTCGGAGACACGAGGTAAATCTGCCGGCAATTGCAGATCCTGAGAGTCTTCTCCTATTTTTATAAAACTGTTTTATTATATTCAGAACAGTTACATTATTTCTTTCAACCCATTATTTGTAGTATTCTTTAGTAGTTCGTGAATTGTGACACCAAACCCTGGGGTAGTTTTGGTATAAATGATATAATTAGTTCGCGGTTCATTTAATTTAATTGGTTAATATTTTTATTTTATTTTAATATTGTTGGGAAATATTTCAGTTAAGAGCACTTTAAATTCAATTGTTTATGCGGAAGTAAACAATCAAGGAAATTAGTAAATTTATAACTAACATTGGCTTGCCTAGCAAGTGTGATGTTAGGCGCCATCACGATCTCTAGGTTGGGAATTTGGGTCGTGACACGTTTTAGGGAAAATCAGAGAACCTTTGAAGAAACAATAGAATAACTCATAACACGCCCAGATCTATTGCAGATCTAGGAAAATCAGAGGCTAGTGATTAGGGTTTCATAGAGACAACCCAAAAAGAAAGAGAACCGGCTAAAGAACCACTGGTTCTATCCAAAAATGAGGAAATCTTACTCGGACGGCCGTTGATGGTCGGAGAACGGCATGAAAGGCCATAGGTGGGAGTTGAACCGCTCCAGGTTCACTTGAGGACCTCAGGACAATGTCAAACCGGCGTGGGGGAGAGCCATAGGCTAAGAGTGGTGAGAACCCCATGGTTTCCAGCAAGGGAGGTGGCCGGAGAAAGGAGACAGAGCTCAACGGAAAGGAAGGTTCTAGAGAGAACCAGAGAAAGAGATATAGAGAGGCGGGTGAGAGAAATAAAGCGGGGGAAAATGAGAGGGGGGTAGTCATTTAGGGGTTAATTAAGGTAGGTAGAGATCTGGGTCGTTGATTTGAATTAATCAGCGGCTTAGATTAAAAGGGGATTGGGTCAGGTAGGCTAGGAATTGGGCTTGGGGGTGTTTGGTCCGTTTAATTTGGGTTGGGGTCTAAGTAAAATTGAAATTAAAAGTGGTTAGATGTTAAATACCCATAAAAACATATAAATAATTAATAAAAATGGCTAATAATTATATAAAATGAAATTAAGGTTAAATAGATGAAATTAAAGTGATAAGTTGGTATTAAAAATATAAAATGACTGATTATCGAATTAAAATATCATAAAATGTATAATTAGGCTATAATTGCAAAGTCATTGCAATTATAGCCAAATAATGCTAATTAGGCTAATTTGTGAAATAATTTGGCTTTAATAGGACCTAAAATAATATATTAAACCAAGACATACTTTGAAGTTATTTGTAATGCAATTTATGGTTAGTTATTGGAGATAAAAAAAATACTGGATAAATTGGAATAAATTAATAGAAATTTGGAAGAATTATAGAAAAATACCAATCATTATAAAAACTGATTTTGAAGGCATATATGCAAGCTTAAAAATAATTTGAGGAAAAATTGGGTATCAACAATATGTATATTTTGAACTTATACGATTCAACTTAGAATGAAACTCTTAGCTGCCTACGTACCTCGGTGAAGAGGATCATGTCATACCGTAGTTCAGAATATGTGAGTTTTGTATATATGTCCTAACGTTTTCCTAGGTCGTCTCTTTCGAGGATTTCAACCTAGTAGACTTTTTTTTACGTCAGAACGTTTTCCTAGGCTGCCACTTTCGTGATTTTCAACCTAGCAGACATTTTTTTACGTCCAAACTTTTTCCTAGGCCGCCTCTTTCGAGGTTTTCAACCTAGCGAATTTTTTTTTTGGTCGTACACATTTTATACTCTTGTGGGCCAGGGTATGGGAACATGTCGCTTAGGCTCGTGCATCAAGGAGCGTAGCCATTTGCAATTTATGCTTGTGTTTTCAATAGCTTTGCAAATTGAAGATTTCACTCGAATTTGAAGAGCTTTATAAGTTGAAGATTTAGCCGAATTTGAAGAGTTTTACGTCTTGAAGTTTGGGTTGAATTTGAAAAAATTTGTCATTTGAAGTCCTTACTCGACTTTGAAGAGCTTTCGACTTGAGTCTTTGCTCGTATTTGAAGAGCTTTGCGACTTGAACACTTTGCCCAAAATTGAAGAGCTTTACAGCTTGAAGGCTGTGCTTGAATTCGAAGAGTTTTACGCCTTAAAGATTTAGTTAAAAATTGGGGGAGCTTCATGACATACAATATATACTTATGTACCAAGAAGTATTATAACTTGCAGTTTAGGCTCATGCGTTGATGAGCATTATAACTTGCCGTTTAGGCTCGTGCGTTAAGGAGCATTATAACTTGCAGTTTAGGCTGCTGCATTGAGGAGCATTATAACTTGCAGTTTAGGCTCATGTGTTAAGGAGCATAGTAACATGCATAGACTCTTCGGTTTCATTTTGGAATGAAAACTTTCCCCCATCCTCGCCTTCTTTTCTTCTTCTTCTTCGACGTAAGGCTCAAAGACAGGTAGCCCTTGGTCGGCACTTATGGCCATATTTAGTTCCATATCATGAGCACGATCTGCTAGTTCTTCAAATGATTTGGGGTTTATGCCTTGTACGATGTAGTGAAGACCCCAATGCATGCCTTGAGTGCACATTTCGATGCCATAAGTTCCACCACTGCGATCTTTGCAGTTGAGGCATAAGCTCCTCCAGTGGTTGATGAAGTCAATAACTAGCTCATCCTTTCATTGATGAGAGTTTGTATGTTCGATCATGCTTACGATGTGTCTTGTGCTATAAAAACAATTAAGAAACTCCTGCTTTAACTGCTCCCAACTATCCATGGATCCAGATTCGAGATCTGTGTACCAATTGAAGTGCGCTACATGTTGTTTCAGAATTTCCTTGCCGTTGACTTGTTGCAACTTAGGAGGTTGATAACCATCATGCATCTTCTAGTTATCAATTCTTTGCTTATACGACTTTGCATGTGAGAGATAAATTAGACGATGACTCAGGTTTATCTTTGATAGCCTCCATGATGAAGTCCTTCAATTTCTCAACGGGAATTAGTCCTTCAGCGGAGACTTGGATCTCCTTAGTTGTCATTTCTTGCTTTCCGGAGGAGTCCTATTTCTCTTGTAACCTTTAAAGATTTAAAGGTGTTTGTATGAATTCTCCTTCCACTATGTTGTCCAACTTATTTGTTAAATTGGAAAGTTTAGCATCTTGATCTTGCACACGCTTTGACAAGCCTTCAACTGCTTTCGTTAAATTAGTGAGTTGTTCATCTATGGTAGAAAATTCATAAACCATTTCTTGCATGATGTCCATAGAGGATGAAGAAGAAACAGGTCATTATTGTGATAGAGCTTGGAGATCGCATTAATGGAGACTAAAGTAGATCCAGCGCTCAAGAAATCATCATAAGCTTGCATAAAAGGTTTCTTAGACTTAGATAAACTAAGTTGGGAAAGAACCTTTTCAAACCTTTTGGCGGCATCGTTCCCTTTTTGGGTCGTGCTTGTAGAGGATCTTCCTTTTTTTGAAGATGAAGATCCAAAAATAGGGTTGACGTGGACGACACTTGGAGTGCTTGTTGTCCTAAAGAGCTTGCTTTTCTTGTTGTAATTGGCCCAAAACATCCAAAGGTAACATCGAGGATGCTTTCCACATCAACATAGAACTTGGAATTAGCAGCCTCACGGGAAGTTGATCTGGATTTAAACTTTTGTGAAGCCTTTTCGATGTTCTTGAACTTTTGTGATTGAAAAGTTGAGATGAGAGGTAGAGATTTTCTCACTGGGCATGCCATAATTTGTAGACAATAAATTTGCGTTGAGAAAATAAAATCAAGACCGAAAAATATTGCAACAATTGTAGTATTTGATTTTAATTAATTTGAGTGTTACAATCTTTATGGTTTCTTTGATTCTACTTTTCCAATATAAATTGAAGGGCCTTTGAGCTTGTTAAATTTGAATTTGTTTCCACGAACGATGCTATTGAATTCAAATAACACGAACTTTGATTTGAACTCGTTCCCCTTGAATCTTGATTTATTCTTCGTTCTTGAGCTTGAACATGAACTTGATTTCTTGAAACATGAAACTTGTGGAGCTATTTGCAATGTTTGATCCACGAGTTCTTTATTTCTTCTTTTTATAACCGTTGGTGTTCTTTCTGAGTTATGAAGACCTCTATTTATAGTTGTAGGAGGGAAGAGTTATGATAAGAAGAATCTCTTTCCGTCCAATCAAATTGAAGTGACAATGCCGCATTTGATTGGCCAGAACATGCCACTTGCACACGTGGTGCGATTTCATTGGTCTTTTAATTTGACTTGGCATGTCTTGTCATTTTGACATGTGGCATGATTGGCTCTCTCGTTTGACTTGGCGTGCCACGTAATTTGACACGTGGCACCAAGCTGGGCCTCTAGGAAGATGGCATCTTAGGCTTTGATGAAGTGGGCTCATCATTCGTGTCCCAATTAAATGGGTTAGCCCAATGCATTTGGAACTTATATAGTTAATCTAATTAAATTAGCCCATAATATTTATTTGAAAAAATATATTTAATATATGGTCCAAATATTTTATTGAATTTAATTTCGATAAAATTTATATGCCTATAAATGTTTTTAACAAATTAACTACGATAATCTTTTGGATAAATGATAAAGCTACTGAAACGATGTTATGTGCTCTTATTTTATTCTACTTCCAGCATTAAGGTACCAATACCATGGACTAAAGCGCCATTTCTGAAAAATGATACAGAAGTGTTGAAAAAAATGCAGGAGCCTGTGACAGATAAAAACAATAATCCTAGAATCACATTCATTAGTTTGCAGTCCCATTTCTGAATAGCATTGAATCTGAAGGAGTGAATAAGCTGTGACTAAAAATAAAAGTAATGTTACTTTTAAATTTAAACCACCGTGGGAATAGAAACCACAAATCTATCAAATATTTCTCAATCCCGAATTGTGGAGTTGGCTATAATAATAGTTAGAATCGACAATATGAATCCTATGTCGAGAAAAGGGAAAACAATACCCCGCAAAAACAAGTGACTTTCTAATAAATTTACGAATTTATGTTGATAATATATATTGTGTATACTTAGTTTTCGCAGCAGTTAAACGCTCCTAGAGTTTTATTTTATTTTTTAATTATTTTTCTCTCAAGTTTGTGCACCTTATTTGCATTTTTATTCACAAAATACCAAAAAAAAAATCATTCTTCGTGCATTTTAGAATTAGTTGTTTAGTTTGCTTTAGTTTTACCAAGGTTGAATTAGAAAAATTAAAGAATTAGTCCTTTTTCGATTTCTCATAATGTGGCCAAATTTGAAAGAGGGTGGCCAAAAATGCAATTGAAGGGCCGCCAAGGAAGGAGTTTGAAACGACGTAGTTTTGACTTGAAACTACGTCGTTTTGTTAAGTGAATCAAGAATCAATCTTAGCCATCCGATCTTGTTTAATCGAATGATCCACAATTGACTCTCTCATCCATATAAAAATGTTGAAAATCAGAATTTTCTCCCTATTTTAATTCAAACGAAAACCATAGAAGCTCTTTCTTCTCTCTCATCCTCCCTCTGTCGTCTCTCCGCACGGGGGCGCCTGCCGCCGCCCAACGGTGTCCAAACCACCCAAAAGTTATACCATCTTCTTCCTTTTTTCATCCTCTTTCCAAATCCATAAACCAAATCCCTTGAATTCATATCAAACTTCACAAATAAGCCAAAACCCAAAATTATAGTTCATTTTATTTCTCAAACTACAGGGGACCTGGTCCCTCTGCACAAGAAGAGTTTTCTGCTCCTACTTGGAATGAAACTCATTGTTCTGCAGATAGCCCATGGGTAGTGCTGACCCTACCTCTTTTGCTCTCCCTGATACAACCCCTTTGGAGGTTTACACTAAGATGAAGTCAGTGTTTGAGGGAGAATCTGGTGATAGTGAGAATAGCCCTGATAAAATGTATGTTGCTAGTTCATAGTTGCTATGATTGGTGGGGAAGTCACACAAGGTTCTGTTCCAAAATGCCCTATCACTAGGCAACAGAAAAAGGTTGCACTTGATAGTGCGTTGAAATAGAATAAGAAGAAGAAGGTTTGTTAAAAGTAGGCTCATTTATGAGAAGGATGTGCCTACGGCAAGTATGGCAGAGGTTGATGATGATTAGACGGCTCAGGAACCTGCTCCTCTTGTTAAGGAAACATCAAAGAAAGCAGTTACTGTGAAACAAAAGAAGGTTTTATCTAGCAAAGATAATAAAGTTGGTGAAGAAGATGATGTTGAGAAGGAGAAAACTGTAGAGAATAAGAAGCCTCTCAGAAAGAGGCCAAGTAGTAGTGAAGAACTTGGTTCATCAAAGAGGGCAAAAGTTGAACTATCTGAGCTTGTGAGGAGAGCAAATTTGAAGAAACAGAAAGTTTTGTACGGAACGGTGTTAGATTCTGAGATCCTAGATCGCTCGTGAATGAGGCAGCTGGTGGAGATTTGTAACTTCAAGAAGTGGACTCATCTTTTTGACATCAAGAGTCCAAAAATGTATAAAGAGGAGGTGCGCAATTTTTATGCTGACGTGTTTACAGTGGAGGGTGACACAATTTGCTTGAAGATAAATGAGAAGGATTTTGTGATGGATGCGGTTCTACTAGGTGAGATTCTTGGGGTGCCTACTGAAGGGTTATCAACTATTGAGGGAACCTGTTTGCCTGATTTTAAGCAAATCGTCATCAAGCCTTGAGCTGTTCAAACGGGAGAACGAGTGCACAAAAAGGCACTTATGCCAGAATACCAACTGTTGTTTGAGTTGGTAAACAAGGTGCCGCTACCTAGGGTTGACAAGAAATATATGGAATCTATAGCAGACCTGGTTCTTCTGGAAGAATCGGACTCCTACACTCCCATCAATCTGCCTGAAATTATGGTTGAGCATACGTCATAAGTGGCATATTACAAGGATGGCAGTCATGGTCTCCCATATGGTTTCCTCCTCACTAAGGTCCTTGAATGCTTTGAGGTCTCTTCAGGAAGAGCATCCATGAGTACTTGAAAAACAAATGTTTACCATGACCACCCTGGAAGAGTGTGAGTGTGTGGACAAGAATGTTCACCATGACCACCTTGGAGGCAGCAGCTCCACCATTTCTCAGCTCTTCGATGCTCAAAATGCTGCAAATGAGCAAATCAAGCGTTTAAAGGCACCTAATGCTATTCTTGAGTCTCAATCAGGCCAACAAGGAACCTGGTTCCAACAATGCTCAGGGAGAAGATATTGCCCACCTAAAAGCTAAAAATGCAGAGTTTAGGAACCAAATGGAGAATATGAAGGTACTACTACTATGTTTTTTCTTCTTTCCTTAATTAATGAGCATCATCATTTATTTTATGCAATGTTACACTCTTGCGTTATGTTTTTAACTAAGTTATGTGCACACAAGTGGCATGAGCTAACTTTTCTGGACTTTTTTTTGCATTTAGTTGTCTAATTCTTTTTATGATGCCAAAAGGAGGAAAATTAAAAGGGGGAAACAGGTTCGCAAATGGAATATGGCCGATTTGTAGGGGAAAAGTGTGGAATCTGGTCATCATAGGAGAATATCAATTCTAAGTTTGTCATCATCAAAAAGGGGAAAAATTGAAGAACAAATAGAACAAAGGACCAGATCCCAGCATTGATTATGTCGTGTGTCCTTTAGTATTTTTGTGCCTTTGTCTTATGTTATTAAATTGTAATTCCTATTCAGCTTTTCAGAAGCATTCGTAGGACGTCTTTTAAACCATTAGATTTGTGGTTGTTTTGACTAGAGTTAGTCAAGTGTGTAGCTTTATAATAGAGTTATTATAAAGATGCTTACATATAGTTATTGTAAGAAGGTGAGGATTAAGAGTTTAATTCCTAGATTACAACCTATTGTAATCTAAATTTTGCTCAGCTAGTGAAGTTGAAATCTTACTAGTGCAGGTCGTTGTTTTTAATCCCGTGAGCTGGGAGTTTTTCACGTAAATATCTTTGTGTTCTTTACTTACTGCTGTGTACTGTGAGAATTGATAGAGAATCAGGTTCTCTATATAGTTTGATGGACCCTTAGTTTACCTCATATGTGATTTTTATGGTTCTAGACTCTCTATAAAATATCATTTTTCATGTACTAATATTTTAACTTTACGTAGTAAACTTTACAAAATTTATGCTAAAAGTAGTATTGTGTTAAACTTATGGAAGGGAAAGAATTGTACGGATGTACTCAGTAAATTGAAATTCCTGGAAATTATGGTAGCCTATTTTTCGGATAGTTACATAAACATTTACCTCGTTGAAAGGTATTTGATTCCCTACCTTGTAATCTCATTCCCCTCATATATGTATAATAAAATTTTTTAAAGAAAATTAAACTCTTCCTTTATTTTGACTATGTTTACTCACACAAAATGATAGAATGTAAAATACAGGTCGATGAAGTTTGACTTCAAATTAAAAATCACAAGGACCAAAATCAAAATTTGTTAATGTTTGAGGGACAAAAAGTGCTAATTTCCCTTATATGTTAGCCGTTGTACTGTAAACTCTAACAATCTCTTTCCGAACAAAGATAGCGTTAACTTAGCGTGCTTGATAAATGTACAAGATGATGACGAAATAATTGGCACGTCTAAGTATGACCTGAAAACGTGCTTTCATTAACGTAGTAATTAGCTTTAAAGATTACTATGAAAACTCTAATAGCTAAGATTAAGAGGAAGTGTCCATATCAAACATGACATAAAAAGTATCATGCGACATGCTTAATCAGATCACACGTTGCCACATCATAGGTTAATTGTTAGGCAAAAGTCCCAACACATATATAAAGACAAATGAACATTCACAGAAGAGATGAAATAAATTTCGTAATCATAATTAAGCTAATTAAATGATAATGTTTTGATTATAAAAGCAAGTGGGGTTGGCTTAATCTCACACCGTCGCCCACACGTTTCTGAAATCTATATGATTTCTTTGGACTAATTGTATTTTCACGCCTTTATCACCTAAAGACATTTTCTTTAGGGGTAAAAAAGGAAAGAAGAGAAAAGGAGAGGGCAAGAGTGAAGAAAAGAAGGGTTTGAGAAATCACCAAATATTATCGTGCAATACATAGGATTCATTTATCTTCAATGAAAGCTCTCGGGTTAACGACATATGGAAATGACAAATTCCTGTTAAAAAGTGTTGCCCCCTTAATGGATCTTACATGGCGCAGATTTGGATTAAGTGCCCAAAAACTAGTACTATTAAATACCGACTGAAAAATAATATGAAAAATACTTCTAGCATTGAACCACATATTTTCAAGTTTTTGCTTCAATTTCTTTTTCTGCGTGATTTGAAATGAATGATACTATTTCTTTTGTTGAAAAATATACAATCATCCTCTTCAATAACAACAAATTCGGAATAATTCTACGGGTGGGGATTAGAAAGAGTAATGTGTATGCAGATTTTACTCTTATCTTGTTAAAGTAAATAATATTTTCGATAGACTCTCGGCTCAAGGAACCGTGAAAACAAAGTAACAAATAGTAGCAACAACAATGTAATAGGAGCAAATGGCACAACACGTAATAACAAAGAACCAGCAATAAGAAATATAAAAATAGTACTAACATTATTGGTAAGACTAAGAGACATTAACGACTATGTGTCAATCTTCTACCTTAATTCTCAACATACACCTTTTCCTATCGAGGGTCATGTCCTCGGTAAACTAGAGTAATGACAAATCATCCCTAATCACGTCATCCCAATACTTCTATGGCCTAGCCCTACCCTTTCTTAGATTCTCCATGGTCAACCTCTCACACCTCTTGACCGGGGCACCTATGTCTCTCAGCTGCACGTGTCCAAACCACCTCAGCCTCGATTCTAATTTTTTCTCCACCGATGCCACTACCACCTTGTCCTTAATACCATGTCAATCTTTCCGGTATGTCCACACATCCATCTCAACATCCTCATTTCAGCTACCTTCATCTTCCGGACATGGGACTTCTTGACAGTAGAGGTGTTCATGGTTTAGTTTAGACCGTTTTTCCCCTAAAAGAAACCAAACCAAGTAAGTCGGTTCATAAATTATTGGAACCAAACCAAACCAATTAAGTCAGTTTTTTAGCGATCCGATTTTTGTCAACTTTTATTGATTTTTTGGTTTTATTGTTTTTTTTTATTATGAGACATACACTACCAAACACATATTCAGGCGACTACATTTTCAACGTAACACTATCAAATCAATTGCTTTTTGAGAAATCTATCATTTACCATGATATAATGAAGATAATTGAATAAAATATCACAGTACAAAGAACAGAGAAAGAGACTCCAAGAAAGCAAACTATATCATAGATACGAAAGTTTTCCTACAAAAAGGGTTGGCTAATGCCAAGCTGCACTAACAGTTAATTTGCTTATAGTCGCAAAAGTTTTCCTACCAAAGGGGCTGGCTTCGCAACCCATTAGGGACGGCTTGCCAAGCTACACAACTCAGAAAACTTTTGTACTACAACCAACCTAACTGTTATAACTCAAAAAACTTTCGTACTACAACAAGCTAACTTTCTTAGAGTATTCTTACTCTATTTTCATACGTGGACCGGCCTTTCCATCCATTCGAAAGAAAGAACAAGAGGGGAATTTAGAAGGAACTCATATGTAATATATCACAAAGCTTACAAGATAGTTTACAAGATAATTGCAAGATGATCTTACAACTACTACAAGGCCTCCTTTATATAGGACTAGGAGGTTATTACAAGACAAACTTACATTAAAATAAATCTATCTTACATGGAAAACTTATCTACAAGTGTGTCCCTTTTTACATGTGAAGGACCTTAGGCAAAACAACTGAAAAACTCCTGGAAACATGTGACAGAGGTGAGATATACGTGGTTTAGAATGTGAAAAGTTGTGGGAGAATGTGAAAGCATGTGAAAATAGTGTGCTGCTTGTGACAAAGCATGTAAAGGCATGTGAAAGTGGGACCCGGATGGTTTGGAAGGATGTGCAATTTTGTCTTGGCATGGGTAGATGATTTTTAGGGTTTTTTCGTAGGTAATGTAGGATTATGGTGGGATTAACAGGTATTTAGATAATTGTCTTCCATTTATCTTCTCGGTTTGTCTTCTAGGCATATTTTCAAAGATCTTGTGTAGTAACGCCTAGAACTTGACGGTTCTTCTACGGCATGTTCCTTCTCTTTTGGATTGTGGTGATCTGCAACCTTAATCTGGAGATGTCTTGAGTGATTTTTTCTCGGATGATTTCATACGGAGTTTGATATTCCTTTGCTGCTTCTCGGACTTTTTTCCGGTGAGGATGAGTGCTGGTATAATTCCAACTTGCCCAATCGTTTGGCCATATTTCTTTCGGGATGCACCTATTTTGCTGGAAGATAATTCTTTGTGCTTCACTGTATTCTTCTTCCATGGATAAAATAGACACGGGAAATTTCCACAAGAATGACGTCTCTTCTTGTGCGAGGACTTTTCCATTAATAATCTTCACTGGCCTATGAAACATGAATACCTTTGCATTGTAGAAATCGTTGAAATATTTTATCCAATATCTTCTAGGCTGGAACCATAAATACTTTAAGAGCTGGTTCAATGTTGTCAATCTTTGAAGACATTGCACTTGAATTCCACGAAAATGTAGTACTGATGACATAGGTACCAGAAAAATCATAATAATTCTTGTGAAAAATCCTTGGCTTGAGCTATGAATATATGGCAGAACAGATATTCTGGATTGATCCCATATGGCTTAAGAATGGATCCTCCATGTTTCCGGAAAACTTTGAGCTCATAATAAATTCTTTTTTCCATAATAATTGACTGATCAAAGGGATCCATGAGATTGAACAACTCCGGTGGATGATCTGTTGGCTTCAATGAACTTGTTCCTGATACATTTGAAAACATGAAGATGTGACTGGTTAGATTTTGCTTTGGCTTCAGATTTGCTGGGGAAAATCTTCTTGAGAATTCTTCCGGTCGCGACAAAAAATCCGCGAGAATATTAGCTTTTCCTTTCAGGTGCCTGACTTGAAACTTGTATGGAGAGAACCATTGAGCCCATCTGAGGATTGGGAATAATTTTTGCATTTATCGGGATCATCTTTGGGAAGGCCTTCATATCCATCTCTATTAGAAATTCTGTGTGAATCGGGAAAAAATTGAATTTCTTGATTCCATTCTTTACTGCAAGTATTTCCTTGAATGTGGAGTGGTAATGTTACCCCGCCTCTTTGAACTTCCCGCTGGCATATCCACATATTTTTCTCTGGCCATCTTTGTCTTCAAATAGAATAGCACTCCAATACTCATTGCTGGCATCAATTTGCAGTATCTTCTTACCGTCTGAAGGGATGTAGAGGGACTTGACATTTTTATAAATCTCCTTTATTTCCATGACTGCTTCATCTTGTTTCTTTCCCCATGATGGAGCATTTTTTTTGAGCATATCTGTGAGCGGAGAAATGTATGTAGAGATATTTGGGATGAAATCTCTCACATAATTTACTATACCCAAAAATTGTTGGATCTGCTTTGTTGTGAGGTTGGTATCTGGAAACTTGAGTAATTCTTGACATATGTGGTCCTGGACTGTATGCACCTTGGACAAAATGCATTCCAAGAAATTCAATCTCTTTTTGGGCAAGAACCATCTTTTGTTTTCTGAAAGCATGATCCCATAGTGTGCTATCAATCCCTCAAACCGATGAAGCAAATTGACATTTTCCTCCAATGTATCACTAAATAACAGGATGTCATCAATGTAAACCAAAGAGGTATGGAGGATGGCCTGGAATATTTTTATCATGGCCTTTTGGAACAATGAGGGTGCAGTTTTTAATCCGAATGGCATGACTTTCCATTGGAAGTGATGATCGGGGATGCAAAATCCAGTTTTGGGTCTTTCTTCAGGGTGCATTCCCAATTGCCAAAATCCAGATTTTAAATAAAATTTGGAAAAATATTTGGCCTTGGCTAAATGGGAGAAAAGAGTGAGTTTATTTGGGATAGGGAATTTATCATGTTGGAGGAAATGGTTAAGTGGCTGGTAGTTAATGACTAACTTAAGTTTTCCTCTTGTCTGCTCAGCTCTTTTGTTGACATAGAATGCTTCGCATGCCCATTGTGAATCTGATGGCTATATTAGATCAAATTCCAAAAGTTCTTCGCATTCTTTCTTTGCAAGCTGAATGACTGACTTTTGTTGGATTGATGTTTTCATTATTCTTGAAATGGAGCTTGATGAAAAAAAATTATTTTTCCATAACGGACTTTTCCCTTTCTTCATGAAATCCTTGTGGGATTCAACACATGAATTTTCAATGAGAGTTTGCTCATTCTCTTTGATTTTTTCATCGTTGGTGATTTGGAATAGCCTTGGAATCTCAGAATAAGGTTTGAACTGCTTTTTGAAAGCTATTCTTTTAGCCTTGATCTGGAGTTGATCTCTGAGTTGTCTGTAAATGTCGAATCCAATAATAAGATCTTTTCCTGGTACATCATATCCTATTAGCTTGGTTTTGTACTTCAATCCTGGAAAGAACTCAATTGTGACCGGATGCTTTGTGATGACGGTGGTAGTCAGGAGTCCATTTGATGCAGTGTTAAAATCTTTAAAGTGCGGCACCCATTGATCTTCAGGGAGAACAACAGGATTTATGAGTGAGGAAGCAGCTCCGGTGTCGATCAAAGCAATAAATCGAATTTCTTTATCCCATTTGGATGAATAGACCTTGAGTTCTACTTGAGGGACGACTACTAGAGCGTTGATCTCCTCTATGGATTCGATCTTTGGTTATGAAATTTGGTAGTGGTCATTGCCTTGATCTTCATAGATATCCAGAGAGAATAGAGTTTCTTCACTAGGTTCATCATCCACAGAGAATATGGATTCAAGGTCCTCCTCTTTTCCGAGATGTATGCCAGTGTAATCTTCAGTCTCTTGAAGGAGTTTGACAAATCTACTTGATTGGGGACAGTTTTTTGTGAAATGTCCAATATTGTGGAAAATAAAGCATCTATTTTCTTGTGAAAATTTCATGGCCTCCTACGTCTGAATATTTTGTGCGTCTTTTTGACCTTGATTTTCCATCTAGAATTCTTGGCCATCTAAACCTCCTGAATCCTTTCTGTCGCCTAGATGTGTGGCAGGAACATCCTGATCTAGTGATCAGATCGGATCTACGACATGCTTTGTCAAGCGCCGGATTGTGCTAGATTATTTGTTTTAGGGCTGAGCGCTTTGTACAAATGTCCTCCAATGCTACAAAAATAGCTTGTCTGATGTAGCCTACTTGTGGGACTGTTATTGATTGAAAATTTTCTTCAATGATGGTCATGGTTCGGCTTGCCAAAAGCTTTGGAAGAGAAGAGACAAAGGCTTGCTTCAGGTTGATGTCTCCGCCGATTTCAAAGTATATATTTGCCATTTTTTGAAAATGCCTATCAATGTCATTTATGTCAAATGACACGCACTTCATCTCGAAGAGTTGTCTTCGCATTTTCTCCTGTTTTTGGCCAGTATCTCCGCAGAAAACTTCATGTAGGATCTTGATGTTGAAGGCAAAATACTGGGATGTAAGAAAAGTATTTTTGTCTTGAATCCCAAGTGAATTCCACAAATCTCTAAGGATTTCTGAGAATCGTGAAGTTAGTTCTGACAGGATGATAAACTTTTCTCGTTCCACCAAATTTTTGGTCACCATCCAAGTATAGAAGTCTTGGATCCTTTGAGGCCATTTTGAAACTTTGACGTCGTCTAAGGTGAAAGTGTGGAAGCCAGTTCCAACTAGCTTTGACGCTATGGATTCATGTCTTCTATCTGGGATTGGTTCATCCGTCATGCCTTCTTGATCCTCCTCTACTTCAGATATTTCTGGGTCTCTTGGTTGACTCACAATATTGGGGGATCGTCTTCTTCGGAAGAGTTTGTTGAGGAATCATTGCTTGATTGAGAGCTATCTTACATTGTATCATCGTCAGAGGAATTTAGAGATTCTGACCATGTAGTATCTTCTTCTGACATGTTTCTTGGCTGGGAGACATAGAAGTCCGGAATCTTCTGATCAAAAATCATTAGACTTTCAGGGTTGGACTCTTTTGAACTTTCTCCTTGGTCTCGCCTCTTCTTGGTTTGTTTCTTTGCTGAAAGAGCATCTTTCCTTTCCCAAACCATTTTTGCAATATCGAATTCAGGTTCTTCTTTTAAGGGTTGGGTGAAAGAGATAGAATTGTGTGAGGTAGTAGGAAAAGTAGAAAAGGTGTTGTCCATTTTTGGTAGGGAATATGCTTGTGTTGACCTGGGGTAGAAGGTAGGTTTTGAATGGAGAAGTGGGGTTTTTTGTGACTCAAAGCGGTCATTTCTAAAAAGTTAAATTTGTTCCTTGATTGAGATCGTCTCTTTTTGTTGTTGTTGGAAGAACTAGAAAAGTGAAATTCCTGGTGGACAAATCTCATATTGTAAATTTGCCAATCTTAGCTCCGAGGCTTTGATTAGTCCTGCATGCTGAGACGATGTTGTGAACACCCAATTTTTGCCTTGCATGGAAATTACTCCTAAAAAATAATCAAAAATAATTTTTAATTAATTTTAGGAACTTTTCTTTATTTGGTTTCATTTCCTGCATGTTTAATACTTTAAAATTATAGAAAAATCATAAAAAAGTAGTCACATTTTCATTTTATGTTCGAAGTCTCATTTTGTTGTTGACGCTCTAAATGAAGTTGTTCCGCTGCGGTTGTTGTTTGATGTGAACGGAAATTGCTGCTAAGCTTCATCTTGCTTTCCCTTTTTTTTAAACACAAGGTAGGTGCACTTCCAATTCTCTAATTGTTGCTAGTTTTGAATGAATGAAATATTAATTTGATTTGGGTCCAGTTTTATTTTCCTTTTGTTTTTTTTTTGAATCTGTTGCATTGCTTTAGACAAGCATATAGAATGTTGAATCTGCTATAGCCTCATGTTGTAGTGTTTTTTCATTTAATTTGGGAATATTTTACAATTGCTTATTTCTGCACTCTACACACCTATGTGTATATTTGTTGGTTAAATGTTATTATTCACCCTAGCCTCTTAAGTTTGCCTAAGTTTAAAAGTATTGGAGTAGGTTTCCTATGCTGGCTCGAATGTGCTATTTTATCCAATGCTAATTTATGTACTATTTTTCTTTCAAAGTCAGTAGTTTTCACTTCAACTCAAGGTTGTCTTAAATGGAAAAATGGCTCCATTTTAATAGTAATTTCCTAAATGTAATATGAGCTAAGTGTCATAGCCTATGTGTTTGCCTCATTTCAGTCAGTTGAACCAAGTCAGGTCATAGACCTAACTTTTCTGCTAATAGACACTTAATCACTAACCTTAGATCTTCTCTCAAAGATGATACACTGAAGTTGTAATTCAAAAAATGAAAGAAAAAAAGGGTTCAACATCTTAATTGAGTAACTCTATGCTTTGTCCATTACTCTATTTGAATATGTTTTGTGTTTAGTTCATTCTGCAATTCATCTTTCGCAATGCTGCAGTATATTGGAATTTTTTAGTCTTGATGCATCATAGTCCATCAAATTTTATTATCCCATAATCTATGACTTTCACACGAAATCCCAAAATAAGCTTAAGAAAGTTAATTAATCTTGAACATTCGTAGATTACTTTGGGCATGATTAATAAATTATCGTGGCTATGGGTACGGTTCCCGTGGCATAGTCGTGATATATAAATCTCATTCGAGTGTGCATTTCACGTGACTCGACCCTAACTTCAAACAAAAATAAAATCATACGTAGCAATCACGGGTGCATTTCATGTGACGCGGTTGTGATGTGTCCAAAAATAATAAGTGCACACCATCGTGTCTTGTCCCAAGATAAATCCATAAAACATCAAAAAATGATTTATATACACATTCCGTAAGCTAAAATACCTCTTTCAGATAAAAATTCCAAAACTTAGAGAATAATTGAGTATTGCCTCAAATGGGCATTTTTAATCTTCATGACCATATATTCTACGCTCGGATGTGGAAACTCATGTCCCCGACTCTAACTCGAAACAATAATAAAAATCACATGTCGTAATTGCGGGTGCATTTCATGTGGCGCAATTACAATGTGTCCAAAAATAAACAAGTGCACGCCATCGTGACTTGTTTCAAGATAAATCCATAAATACTAAAAGCGGTTAAAAGTTAAGGGGATAAACGCACAATAGGCTAAAATACGTAAATAATTAGATAACTTAGGCCAAATATTAATAGTAAGCGACCGTTCTAGAACCACGGAACTCGGGAATGCCTAACACCTTCTTCCGGGTTAACAGAATTCCTTACTTGGATTTCTGGTCGCAGACAAATTAAAACAGAGTCTAAATTTCCTCGGTTTGGGATTTCAATCAACGGTGTCCCGGAACATCGTCAAAAATCCAGGTGATGACTCTGAAAATTAAAAATAAATCCCAAATCTGAATAATGTCACTTAAAGTGGAAAAACTCCCTTATTACCCCTCATTAATCCGGGTAGTGAAAAAATGAGGTGTGACAGCTCTGGCGACTCTACTGGGGAGCGGCACCAGAAGCTCTGGTTCAGGGTTCAAGAATTCGAGCTTATATAACTGTTATATTTGGCTTTATTATCTGATTTTTACATGTTTGAACCTAATGTGCTAAATGCCGCTTTTTACTGCTTTGATATTATCTGGACTATATATAAACTGTGCCGAAACCCTCATTCTCTCTGAGTCTTCTAAATCATCTGGGAAGTGTGCACTTCGTGTGACTTCTTTTCTATTAGGGTCATCCAAATTTTAGAACGAGGTACGGACAAGTTGCAAAGCCGGTGAAGCTTCTGTATTGCCGGTACGCTGCCCCGACCTCGGCTCGAGCTGTCCGCGCGGGTAAGCCTGGTCTAGAACAAAACCCTAGGATTCAAACTTAGAATGACATAACCTCATGTTGGATCCCTAGTAAGTGCGTTGTTTGCATCACGTGCATTTGACTTAGGGGACTCAACACAGGGTTGGGTCCATCTAGGACAGATGAACACGAAATAAAGGACCATCCTGATTCATCTTACGTGCTACTTGGCATCTGTTTGTTTGGCATGCATGTTGACCGGCTTCTAGAATAGGAAGGAAAATAAAAAGAAAAAAGAAAATCAAAAAAACCAAGAGTGAGAGGTAGGCATTCGAAATCTGAACTCTGTCTAAAAAAATAAAAAAATAAATGAATGTTCTCAAAAGTCATGTTTCCCCGATTCTATCATAATTGGCACAACTACGCGGGTCTGATTCTCACCGGATGTGAGATACGTAGGCAAACCTCATCGGTTCCAGCCCCTATTATTTTAAAAAATCCAAAAAAAAAATTATTTTCCTTTAATTCCTTCTTTAGGAGTATTTTTTTTAGGAAATTAGAAAAAATAAAAGAAAAAATAATAGAAGTTTAGAACCCAAAAATATTTTTTTTTAAAAAAGGGAAAAATCAAAATACAAAAATATTTTCTACCTTTTTATTTTCCACAATTTTTCAAAAATCTCAAAAAAATATTTCATTGAGTTTAAAACTGAATTGTAGAACATAACCTCAAATTTTCTCTAAGTACATGTTTGATTCCTTGAGTTTAAAACTGAGCTCCATCTCTGATTTCTGAAATTTTAGAGAGAATTGAGTTTCTACTGAACATCGACTCGATCTTTCTGAGTTGGGTCCGTGAATTCGACTCGAGCTCCTTATTACTTGATTTTCTGAATATTGAGCTGAAATGTGGTTTGAGCTGCTGAAGCTCTAATCCCTTATTGCATTTGTCTGTTACGGGCGAACCGTTTCTTAGACAAAATGTTGCTGGAAGTACTTTCAACGGTGCCACGATATTCTCTTTGTAGTGCTTGAAGCATCTGTGAAACTTTGCAAACCTTGGATTTGGTCGAATTCTGCTCAGTGTACAAGTGTTCATTCTATGCTAGATGAATGTCACACTATGTGCTCGTCTTTGGGTCTTGGAGAAGCTGTGTCGAGTATGTTAGACTCTGCTTCTTCTGGAGATGGGAGTTCTGTTGCTTCATTGCTGGACTCTATCAAGTTAATTCATAGTCTTGATGCACTTACCCTTCAAAAACATCTCTATGCTCAGAAAGTAATGTGTAGGTTGTCGCTTCTAACTTTGGAAGTATTACCAGGGATGAAACTTATCGACTGGAATGGAGAGCATTACTTCCTCACACTTGCAAATCTGTGGGCAAATCTTATAAGCAGTGACCCTCCGGAGTTGCCACATTTAACTATTGGATGGTGAGAAAATATCTAAGTTTGGTATCAAATATGTGAAGTGTCAAATCTGAGATGAGGTACTTGGATTAGCACCATGTCAACTGGAAATTGCTCTGCAGAGGCTTCAGTGAGGAATGTAGGCTCTGCTTATTGGAAGAGTTTTGTGTGCACAAAAGTATGCTCTCGGACAAAAGAATCAGCAGATCATCATGCTCAAATCCATGTGGAGGAGAGCATGATGAGATCAGTTTTTACTAATAGTTTTCTCTTTTTGCAGGTACAGATCAAGTCTCTTTGCTTATATCTTTAATAACCTCTCTATTGGTGGTATCCATGTCGTGCACTCAATCCAATGGGAGGAAGTTAAGGGTAGGCAAAAGCCTCGGCTCTCAAGCAGGGAACCCAAGTATCCTCACTTCTCTCTCTTTTCCTCTGTAGCCATGTCTGAGGCAGACAAAGTTGTGCCTGCTGCAAAAGAATATGAGAAGCCTGCCTCTCAAACAGGAGCACAAACAGGAGAGACTAGACCAACCTATGCAGCAGCAGCTGGGCTTCAAAATCCCTTTGATTTCTCAGTCATGACTGGATTTCTTAATGATCCAAGTATTAAAGAACTAGCTGAGCAGATTGCAAAAGATCCTTCATTTAATGTCGTGGCTGCCAGATCATGTGGTGGTATATTTCGAGCATTATCTGTGGTAATGGATACTTCAAGAGCCTCTTTGTTTATTGCCCCGACTATATTCCTGTCAAATTCCTCTTGATTTCCAGTATGTTCTTGTTGACGTAGGGAATCAAGCTTCCTAGCCGGGAAAGTAAAAACATCATAACTATATAAAGATGCAAATACTCAAATAAAAAAGGTAGAGAATTTTTTTTTTCACGATTATCTTTGTCATTAAACATTAAATTTTCTTGTTTCATGCAAAGCAAAAAGTAGAGAATTTTTCCACAATGTTCCCCGTGCCTGTCATAACTCTAGGGGAAATGGGGAGGAACACACATGTCGTGTAGATTTCTTCGATGAGTACATTTGAGTTAATTCTCTCATTTTGTCATTCCTCTCTTCTGCAGTGAGTTCTTGCTTGACCGTATCTGGATCTTCATTTCCGGTACATCTGACCCTCTAACTCTAGGTTCCAACCTAATTATCTGTAACCATAAGCCAGCAAATATAAAAAGAGAATAAGATATCGATAATAAAACAACTATTGGACTCATCACCTGCTTATTGTTATTTAAAATCAGGATTTACAAGATCACAAAAGATGTGTGATAGCCTAGATAACATCACAACTATTGGTTAGACAACAAACTGCATTTATTAAAGTAGAATAACCACTCTAGTTTCTAAGCATTTCAAAATGGTAAGCACACTTAAACTTCCTTTGTAAGAAGCCTTGGAATGGTTTAAGAGGCCAAGAAATGAAAAATGATGGATCACTAAGCCGGCAAGCCAGTCAAGCACACCAAATAAGTCGATAGGTCGTACAAAATGTCATTGTTCTGGAGAGTTCATTGCATATCTGATCATTAAACGCAGAACTGAGAGAATTCATGATGGGTTTAACTTTGGTCGGATGCTTCTGGTTCTTATCTTTATCTTCTCCGTTCTTGGGATAATTCATTCAAACTTCTCAAGAAAGTCACATTTGTTATACAAGATATTCCAGCTTTAGAAAAGGATTAATAAATTTGTTTTTACGAATTTGAATTTTCTTTTTAATAATAATAGAATTTCTTTTCTTCTTTAGAAATCTTCTTTTGCAAATGTCATAAATAATTAAAAACTTGAAGTCCAAAGATATTTTTGCTTTTTTTTCAAAATGTTCGCTTTCGGAAATTATAAAGAAAAATCGGAATAATTGAAATATTTTCTTTGTAGAGTTTTTTTTAACAAAAACAAAAAGAAAAAAGAGAAAATAAAATCCAATAAAAATCCAAAAATAAAATGATATTTTCTAACATTTTTAGAAGTCTTTTTCTCCAAATTGCAAAAACAAAATCTAAAAAAAAGATATTCTCCTTCTTCTTTAGAAGTCTTTCTTCCAAAAACTCCAAAAAACCAAAAAAAAAAAGAAAAAAAAGTAATAAAAATATTTCCCTTCCTCCTTAGAAGTTTCTCTTTCGAAAACAAAAACAAAAATTCAAAAAGTATATATTCTATTTTTCTTTAGAAGTCTTTCTTTCCAAAAAAAAAAAAAAAAAAAACCAAAGAATAAACAAATCAATTTTTCTTCCTTCGTTAAAAAAAAGAAAGAGAAGAGACTAACAAATGAAAATTCGGAAAAATATTTTCTTGTTACTTTTAAAGTCCCAAAGTTCAAAGCAAAAGAAAAAGATTTTTTAGAAGTCTTTCATTCAAAAAGAAAATCAATCGAAATAAGAAAACAAAAAATATTTTCACCATTTTTAGAAGTCTTTTGCCAAGAAATTAAAAAAAAAAAGATTCAAAAAATAATCAAAATCAAATAAATAAATAAAAACTCAAAAATACTTTTTTTTCTCTTTTAGAAGTCTTCATTTAAAAAATTTCAAAAGAAAAATCGATGAAAAATCATATCCAAAATGGAGGTTCCTTTATCTTGAAATATTTTTCCAAAAATGAAAAAAAAAAATCTTGCTTCTTTAGAAGTCTTTTGTTCAAATATTTCAAAAAGAAAAATCAAAAAAAGAAAAAAAGAGGCAGTCAAAAATATTTTTTTACTTCTTTTAAAGTCTTTCTTTCAAAAAGAAAAAAAGAAGAAACAAACGAAATTAAAAAAAAAATCTGATTTTTATAAAATAGAAAAAAAGAGTTAGGTTATTTATTTTATTCTCAATCTTCCCGAACTACGCAAGATCTGATTCATACGGCGTCATGATACGTAGGCAATTCCCATCGGATTTGATCATAGCCATAAACAAATTGAGTGAAAATAAATAAATAAATAAAAAATAAATTGAGTGAAAAATAAAGAATTGAGTGAAAAGAGTGACAAAATAACTGAGAAAAACAAAGAGCGAAAATAACAAAAAGAGAAAAGAAAGAAACCGAGATATGAAAAAAAAAAGGGAGAGATAAAATTTGAAAGGGACTTTCAAAGGCCGGGATGAAACATGCAACCGTTCAAACACATGGTAGAAACGTTTAACTGTTAGGTGCATTGCATCCCAACATGTGATTCCCTATATGTTAAATATCTCAAAACTAACCAGGTTGTTGTGTGTGCAAATAAGACAGGTCATATTTAGGTGGTTGGTTTTGTTGGTAGTCTGACTTCTCGTCCTTCACAAATTCCAAAGGCAGAGATGGCCTCCGCAAGCAACCTACCAATCATCGGTCCTGAGGATAGCCCGACATCGGCTATTCCGAAGCCGCAATCAGCAACTGCTGAAGAAAATAGAATGTTGCGTCGCTGCATGTTGGAAATGTGGGATGCCTGGTCTAACAGTAGGGAACCGCCAAGTGTAATCCCTGGTTTTCCTGAGTTAATTCCTGTTTCAGATGGGTTTTGCGACATACTTGTGCCCAATTCTATCTCCCCATGTGGGCGCCCTCTAATGCCGTCCAGTGAACCCGAAATGCCTTTTGTGGATCACCCCCAGGCGTCGGATTCAAGGGCACAACCAGCAATGTTCGTTGCACCACCAATCTCCACTACGGTACATCCAACAGTGCCCAAGCCAAACTCTTACCCTCAGCACCCAGAATATAAGTCTCCCATGGGTCAGCAAAGAACAATGAGGAACCCCGAGCAGGAAGAAATGGCTCGGAAGATGAGAAGCCTAGAGCAAAGCTTAAAGAACATACAGTGTTTGAGTAGTCAGAAGAGTCTCTCCTACTCCGATTTATGCATGTTCCCACAGGTTCACCTGCCGGTTGGTTTCAAGATGCCGAAGTTTGGAAAATGTGACGGACATAGAGACCCGATCGCTCACTTGAAGCGATATTGTAACCAGCTGAGGGGTGCGGGTGGAAAAGATGAGTTACCGATGGACTATTTCGGAGAAAGCCTCACCGGGATCGCTTCTGAATGGTATATGGATCAAGAAATTACTCATTGGCATGTGTGGGACGATTTGGCCCGAGACTTTGTCCGCCAGTTCCAATATAATGTGGACATCGCTCCCAACAGGAACTCTTTGTCCAATTTGAAAAAGAAAACAGCGAAAAGCTTCCGCGAATATGCTGTCAAATGGCGCGAGCAAGACGCCCGAGTAAATCCCCCATGGACGAAACTGAAATGGTTACGGTCTTCCTACGGGCCCAAGCGGCAGACTATTTCCAGAACATGATGTCTGTTATGGGTGGACCGTTCGCCGAGGCTATCAAAATTGGGGAGATGGTCTAAAATGGTTTAGAAACGGGCCGAATTTTGAGTCAAGCTTCTTTTAAGGCTGCATCACATGTTGTTCAGAATGGGTCGGGGGGTTGGATGAGCAGAAACGATATAGAAGAGGGATCCATGATGGCTTCGAGCTCGAAGGGGGCCCGCAGGGCATTAAACCAATCATACATGCTTCCTAACGTCCCACAACACTATTATCCCTATCAAGATGATGCTGCATATGTCGTGGCACCGCCTCCCTATGCGGTGATGAATGCACAATCTTATACGCGACCATAGCATTATACCCAAAATCGAGCTCCACTTCCAATAAATGCCCATCCTTACCAAGCTCCATATAATCCTCAATCAAATGTTACCCAATACAATCCTCGCCCAAGAGAGCCTTTCAAAAAGAATCAGTTCACCCCTATTGGTGAATCGTACTCTACCTTGTTCCAAAAGTTGGTCATGACAGGTCTGCTGCAGCCAGTGACCCCTAACCGACCGAACCTCGAGTCCCTCTCGCACTGGGCTGATACTAGATGTGAATACCACTCTGGAGCAGTGGGGCATAACACTAAAAATTGTTGGACTCTCAAAAGAGCCGTGAAAGACCTCATCGAGGTCCAGACAATAGTGCTTAGGGATGAAGAAGACCCTAATGTGATGAACAATCCCCTACCAACTCACATTTGGCCAGTAGTCGGAATGGTTTGTGAAGATGAAGAATTTGGTTCGGCACTGTAGGCCATTGCAGCCATTGCCGAGGCAGAAGAAAGGCCCAAAACCGGTTGCCAAGCCTGAAAGTTTCCCCATCAGATGGGAGTCTCGGTAGCCAGTTGTCACGCCCCAAAACCGAGGGACACGACCGGCACTCGACCGGGTAGCCCCAGTCAAGCGGACCTGGATTCCTTTTTCCATCCCACATATTATCCCGAGATCCCAATCTACATTATTCAATTATAATTTAGACACATTCTTACAACCTAGAATTTAATTATAGATTTCTGTCATTACCCACATGTGGTACAATACTTACAAAATATAAATAGCATACAGGTTTACTTTACGTGGTCTACAACTTATACTGCCCAAAATACATATGTACATAACCCACATTTCCTGTCTACGGAGCCTCTAAGAGTACGAAAGAGTTATATAATACTTGCCGGTAACAAGGCTCCGGCTATACCTTACACAAATACCAAAATAAAAATCCGGAAGAAGAGGTGGCATGAACCACACAGGGCCCCGAGAGGAGAGGGGCTCACCAAAACAGCTGATAGGACGTAGAGGAGGCACTACTGTCGATGGGCTGGAGTACCTGCTATAGAACCACCTACAATCATCACAAGAATGTAGCGCCCCCGGCAAAGGGACGTCAGTACATTTGAATTGTACTGGTATGTATGAACAAACTTTACTCTAAGTAAACTCAATAATGCACAGGCAAGAGACAGACAGAGAGTCACACAATCACTGCACAAGATATAGAAAGATACACAATGGAAGTTCCACAATTTTCACTTCATCACAATCACAATCGCAATTCCACCCTTGTCCCTTCTCAACATTTCACCCTTATTTCTTCTGTTGCGGCGCGCAACCCGATCCCACCTGTCAATCACAATCATTTATTATGTTTCTGTTGCGGCGTGCAACCCGATCCCACCGGACAATCACAATCATTTGTTGTGTTTCTGTTGCGGCGTGCAACCCGATCCCACCGGACAATCACATCACACCCTTATCACTTCTCACATATCACCTTTATCCCTCCTTTTGCGCCACGCAACCCGATCCCACCAAACAATCATATCTCATATCAACAATGACAATTCACAATTCAATCACAGAAAATTTCAGCAATAGGAATACAGCTTCTTTACAACCCACAATACGTATAAAAAGAAAATCGTGCCACAACAAACCTTACCAAACAGTGAATCATATACGATATTGCCACAGCCTTTTTATTCAATTACATCACACCACAACTCCTTTTCATTACTTGTTACACAGCCTTTAGCATATACATTCATACTCTTGGATTCATTATCCTACTAGCATCATTTCACATAGCATAGTAGTGTGGTGATCAACTAAAGACAGACAAGGAATACACTTCACGCTTCAACACAATTCGAACAACCAGTTGCACACATTCACACCAATACACGTACCGTATGCTCGGACACCACAAAGCGATTTTACAAAGATTAAAGTTAGCAATACATACATGGAGTCGAGTTTCCCCTTTTTAATTTCTATCGCAATTCACCGAACCGTCTAGCACCATCAATCTAGTTCACAATGCGACATATTTACTTTAGAATTAGGAGTCTCGAATTCATTTGAGTATTTTATCAAACACTATGTGATCCCTCAGCTTAACTAAACCCCTTTTTAGTGAAAGATTACTCTACTTGCTTCCCTTTACTAGGTTATGGAAGATTATTCACATGCATGCAAGGTCTCAACTTTCATTCTCAAGAACAAACCTATGTGTGTTTCATGCTTAGCTAAATTCTGTGAATTTGGGTAAATAGGGTGAAGACTTACCTCTTATATGAAGAAGATGACGACTATTCGATAAACTTCCAGGCCTGAGTAGAGATGGAGGACCAAATTTGGGGAAGATGAGGACTTCTCACTCTAGAACCCACTCTCACTTCTCTCTATTTTGTTTAGAATCCAGTTAAAATGAAAGGGGGGTAGGGGTTAAATGAAGCTGGGGTCGGGTATAAAATCTTAGAAAATTAAAATACCGTGTCAAATATGCGGTCAGGAATGCGATCGCATTCCTGACATGCGGTCCACAGAGTTGACCGCAGAATGGCCCTCAGGTGGGCCAAAATTTGAAAAAAATCTGCCCAGGTATGCGAACACTATGCGGTCCGCATACTCGTTATGTGATCGCATAGTGTGTCGCATAACACCCCTCCCCAAAAGTCAAAGACAATAATGCGATAGCTATGCGATCCGCAGAACCGAAATGCGGTCGCAGATTGGACCGCATAGTTGCCCTTCAGTTGGGCAGTGATCTGCCTGTGTATGCGACCACTATGTGGTCCGCATACACGTTATGCGATCGCATAGTGCGTCGCATAACACCCAATTTCTGGAAAATTTAATTCCTTAGCTCCCAGGGTACTTTTTTTTTAAATTAGGTCCGTTTTAGGAATTTCCACAGTAAAAGCAACTCGGGGACTCGTTCGGCCATTATTTTAAGCAAGAAATTTTACAGGTCTTTACACCAGTCCTTCTATCCTTTATGCGTCCGGATTATCTCAGGGTGTGATCCGGATGTTTTACTTTATTGTCTTACTTTCCGATGTAAACCCTTCTATCTTTAAATTTTAAAAAGAAAATCAATCAAAAAAAAATCAAAAATCAAATGGAATTAATATTTCATTTTCCAAAAATGTCTTTTTTCTTAATCTTGTCTCTTTTTTAGTTCTGTTTAAATGCAGATTTCAATAACATGACATGCCTGCGGACTTCATGCCCAGATCTTAAAACGTTGTCAGACTCCGAAATAATGAATCAAGAGTCAGAATGAAAATGATGTTAGATCAATGGAATAAAACAATATGGATAACCAAAGGAAAATTTGTTCAAATTGGAAAGGTCCATACATTACTACAAGAGTACTGCCAAAAGAGTGCGTTTATACTTGGGGTACATCTAAGGAAATGTCCCTGAAACAACTGGCAATGCAGGTGCAGTCAAAAGATCCTAAAAACGTTGTCAGACTCCGAAATAATGAATCAAGAATCATAATGCAAATGAAGTTATGTCAAGGAGATAAAACAATGAATTGGAACAGCCAAAGAAAAATTGGTTCAGATTGGAAAGGTCCATGCATTGCAACAAGAGTACTACCAAAAGAGTGCGTTGTACTTGGGTCTCGAAGAAAATGTCCCAGGAATAACTGTCAACGCATGTGCAGTCAAAAGGTACTATGTTTGATGCTCCATATAGTATTAAATGTTCTCCGATTGAGATGACGAAGGCTTTCATTCTCGCTACCCAAACACTATTACCCCTTTTGCCAACCCTTTGAGCCGGTTACCTTCCTTTGATTACCCTCTTTGGAACGTGAAAGTGTTGTTGGAAAAAAAGAGAAAAAAAAAGAGCAACGAAAAGAAATGAAATGAAAAGAAAAAGAGAACAAGGAAAGCAAAATAAAGAGAAAACAAAACAGAGGAAAAACAAAACAAAAATCAAAACAAAAATAAAATGTTTCCCTGAACTACGTCTGACTTGATTCCGAAAGGAAACGTAGGCAGCCTCTCCCTGGGGTTCAGTCACACCAAAATAAAAATTCAAATTCCCCCAAAAGGAAACTGGGGAAGAAGTTATAATGGTTCGGCGACGGTATCACCTTAAAGGTTCCAAAGTTGTAATTCAGTCCAAATTCTTTTTACTCCAAATCCTGTTCAAGTCCTTCCGATCAATCGGCAAAGATGTCCAAAATTGGAGGATACAGTTGTTTGGATCTAATACAAGCAAATGGGAGAAGTTTAAATGAGAGAGTCTTATCGGTGAAAACCCACACGGGCACCGTGAGGCGACGGTAAGAAGAGAAATGAGAGAGGTTAGTCGGTGAAAACCCGAAAAGGTCACCACTGATCGAAAAGAGGATAATTGGTCACTGACACAGAAATAGTCTGGGGCAAGGTTTCTCAATCTCGAAGTAATAGTTGTGATGAAATTCTGAGAGTCGTACGGTTTACACGGGTCAGGCATCCAGTCCAAAAGGTATGTCATGTTCATTGAAGTCCGCATGCACTCCAAATAAGTCCTTCTTTCCTTTCCCCGAAAGGGAAACCTCTTGTTTAAATTCATTGTCCATTCTGTCATTTATTCTTCTTTTGAATCCCTTTCGGTCTAACTCTATTCCGAAACTAAGGCAAAGAAAGGATGGCAAGACTGATTTACAGGGTTCTCATTTGACACGGGCTAATATGCAAAAGGCACCCATCCTCGTCAGGGGCATCGAGTCGATCTCGGCTAGCCATCCTTGTCATGACCGATCGCCATGGTAAAATCTGAAAAGCCAAGGTCCCCGGGATTAGAGATGAAACCCAATCCCCAGCAAGCAAGCAAGAAGTTGAAATATTCATCAAAGGGGCCAAGATCAAGCAAGTTGAAATAATCAAGGCCGCAAAACCAACCACTGTTTCAAACTGACAATTGTTCTTTGTTTGAAGGAAACAGGTGTGATTCAAAAGCAACCTCTCAAAATGCAAGTGTAACCAAAAGAAAAGGCGTAAGAGCTAGAAGTAGCTTTGCAGCAACAACTCCAAAAAAGGAAGTTTTCTCCAAAATTCATTCCTGCATTCACTCAAAATAAAATGAAAAGAAAAGAGGAAAAACGATGTTGAAAATAATTCAAACCTAAAGTAGTATAGGGCCTCCAAGCCCTAGCTACACCTTTTCCAGCATAGGATATTCCATTCCTTAGTTGATGCCAACATAGGGTCCCCATTCCCTAGTTGATGCCAGCATAACCTGATGCCGACATAACTCGATGCCAACATAGGATATTCCAGTCCTTAGTTGATGCCAACATAGGGTCCCACTCCCTAGTTGATGTCGGCATAACCCGATGATTCTTCCAACATAGGATCCCACTCCTTAGCAGACACCGACATAACCTGGTGATCTTTCTGACAACAGCATAACCTGTTGATCACCTCCTGACACTGGCATAACATAGTGATCTCTTTTTCCCCAGGCAACAGCATAACCTGTTGACCTTTTTAGACATCGGCATAACCCGATGATCTTTTTCTGGCAACAACATAACCTTTCGACCTTTATAGACATCGGCATAACCCGGTGATCTCTTCTGACAACAGCATAACCTGTTGATCATTTCCTGACACTGGCATAACCTAAGGATCTCCTTTTCCCCAAGCAACAGCATAACTTGTTGACCTTTGTAGACACCGGCATAACCTTGTGATCTTTCTTGCCACAGCCTAACCGGTTGAACATTTCCTGACACTAGCATAACCCATTGATCTCCTTTTTCCGGCAGTAACATAACCTGTTGACCTTTTTAGACACCAGCATAACCTGGTGGTCTTTTTCTGACAACAGCATAACCTGTTGATCATTTCCTGACACTGGCATAACCCAGTGATCTATTTCCCCTAGGCAACAGCATAACCTGTTGACCTTTCCAGACACCAGCATAACCTGGTGGTCTTTTTCTGACAACAGCATAACCTGTTGACCTTTCCAGACACCAGCATAACCTGGTGATATTTCCTGACAACAGCATAACTTGTTGATCATTCCTTGACACTAGCATAACCCAGTAATCTCTTTGCCCCCGGACAGCGGCATAACCCGTTGATCCTCCCTAGACACCAGCATAACCTGGTGATCTTTTCTCGACGACAACATAACCTGTCGATCTCTTCCAACATAGGGTCTCCAACCCCTAGTTGATTTTACCTTTGGGCATAGGGTATCCACTCCCTAGTCTACAATAACTCCGGGTGCACTGTTCCCGTCTTTTCACCGCTTTCAATAATAAAGTAGAATAGATTTTCTTACAATAACTCACGAAATTTTCCTAGTGAAAACTGGGGCAGAAAATTTCGTTCGTTTGCTTTTTGATTTTGTGCAGATTGCATTTTTTGGAAAATGGATTCGAGACGACCAAAAGAAGACGTCTCAATTCAAGATAAATAAAAGAAGAAAAGAGAAGACCAAACCCAAGGTGCAGAAGCGGAAATGATGTAGACTGCTCAAGACAAATCGAAGGCACAAGCTATGCATGCCCTTTCTTGATCCGAAAAGCTGAAGAAGATTGAACCAGTACATACAACTAACAAGGATCAAGATTCAGATCAGAGTTTGAGTGAAGAAACAACCAAGACTCAAGATCAAGCTTCAGAAGACTTGTAGATAGGAATTTTGTAATTCGTAGCTGATAGGCTAGTTTAATCTTTTTCATTTTTGATTTTGGTGTAATAAGAAGCTCAGCAAGCAGTAAGCAACAACAACAGCAGTGAACTCACAACTTCCCAGTAGTCCCAGCTACCAAAACTTCCAGAACTACACTGACATGATTCCTTTATAGCCAAGGATATGTAGGCAACCTCTGAAGCAAGGTACGGTCAAACTTTTCTCAAAATGCTTCCAAATGGAGTACCAAACGGGCAAAAATTGCTCGTAGTTACTCACTTTATCTTTGCCCGAAAACTCTTCATGTTCTCGAGCAAAGAGAGACAGCTGTGAACACCCAATTTTTGCCCCGCATGGAAATTACTCCTAAAAAATAATCAAAAATAACTTTTAATTAATTTTAGGAACTTTTCTTTATTTAGTTGCATTTCATGCATGTTTAATACTTTAAAATTATAGAAAAATCATAAAAATGTCGTCACATTTTCATTTTATGCCATCTTAGATTTAATTTGTATTTTTAGGAATTAATTACCTATCAAATTATAGACTTAATGCATTGAAATTACAACAAATAATACTTCAGTAGTTTCACATGCATTTTTAGTTAATTAATAGAAAATAACGATAATTAGCTTAATTTTACAAAATAGGCTTAATTTGCAAATATGGAGTTAAAATGGTTACAATTTAAGCTTGATTATTTGCTGAAGAGAGAAAGTAAAGGCAGCTATTTGGGCCAAGCATTTTTGGCAGCCCAATTACCAAAATCCGCCCCTTTTTGGCCCAAACCCGGTCCAGAACCCATGACCCTCCTGCCCGACCCATTTCCCCTAATCTATTAAAACAAAACTAAGACCTAGAAAATAGAAGAGATCGAATTCCTTACCCTATCAGACTAGTTGCGCCGTTTCCCCTCCTCTTTCTTCTTCCTGACCATCTCATCTTCAATAAGCAGAAGACAAGAGACCTAATCTCTATCACTGGAGATCTGCTGTTTTCCCCACACCCATTCGATGTTCTTCTTCCTTTCCCCCTCTAAGAGATCAGACCTTCCCCTGAGGAGGCAGGCGCCGTTTCCCCCTCATTCTTCTTGAAAAACCCTAGACCTCATCTCCATAGAGAGCGGAACCAGCATCACGCATGTATTCTTGTCCTCTTCAGCAGAGAAGAACGACACATCTCTCATGTTTGTTCTGTCGTTTCCCCACTAGCGAGACCACCTTTCAACTCCAAATCATAGGCGACCTTAAGGATCTGAAAAATCTAGTTTTATTTGTCAAAATGGAGTTCAGCGGAGACGAGTTTCGCCGGTCACTGTCGATGTTCGAAGTCTCATTTTGTTGTTGATGCTCTAAATGAAGTTGTTCCGCTGCGGTTGTTGTTTGCTGTGAACGGAAATTGTTGCTGAGCTTCATCTTGCTTTCCCTTTTTTTTTAAACACAAGGTAGGTGCACTTTCAATTCTCTAATTGTTGCTAGTTTTGAATGAATGAAATATTAATTTGATTTGGGTCCAGTTTTATTTTCCTTTCATTTTTTTTAATCAGTTTCTTTGCTTTAGACAAGCATATAGAATGTTGAATCTGCTATAGCCTCATGTTGTAGTGTTTTTCCATTTAATTTGGGAATATTCTACAATTGCTTATTTCTGCACTCTACACACCTATGTGTATATTTGTTGGTTAAATATTATTATCCACCCTAGCCTCTTAAGTTTTCCTAAGTTTAAAAGTATTGGAGTAGGTTTCCTATGCTGGCTCGAAGGTGCTGTTTTAACCAATGCCAATTTATGTACTATTTTGCTTTCAAAATCAGTAGTTTTCACTTCAACTCAAGGTTGTCTTTAATGGAAAAATGGCTCCATTTTAATAGCAATTTCCTAAATGTAATATGAGCTAAGTGTCATAGCCTATGTGTTTGCCTCATTTCAGTCAGTCGAACCAAGTCAGGCCAAAGACCTAACTTTTCTGCTAATAGACACTTAATCACTAACCTTAGATCTTCTCTCAAAGATGATACACTGAAGTTGTAATTCAAAAAATGAAAGAAAAAAAGGGTTCAACATCTTAATTGAGTAACTCTATGCTTTGTCCATTACTCTATTTGAATATGTTTTGTGTTTAGTTCATTCTGTGATTCATCTTTCGCAATGCTGCGGTAGATTGGATTTTTTTTGTCTTGATGCATCATAGTCCATCAAAGTTTATTATCCCATAATCTATGACTTTCACACGAAATCCCAAAATAAGCTTAAGAAAGTTAATTAATCTTGAACATTCATAGATTACTTTAGGCCTGATTAATAAATTATCATGGATATGGGTACGGTTCCCGTGGCATAGTTGCGATACATAAATCTCATTCGAGTGTGCGTTTCACGTGACTCGACCCTAACTTCAAACAATAATAAAATCATACGTAGCAATCGTGAGTGCATTTCATGTGACGCGGTTGTGAAGTGTCCAAAAATAACAAGTGCATGCCATCGTGGCTTGTCCCAAGATAAATCCATAAAACATCAAAAAATGATCTATATACACATCCCGTAAGGTAAAATACCTCTTTCAGATAAAAATTCCAAAACTTAGAGAATAATTGAGTATTGCCTCAAATGGGCATTTTTAATCTTCATGACCATATAATCTACGCTCGGGTGTGGAAACTCATCTCCCCGACTCTAACTCGAAACAATAATAAAATCACATGTCGTAATTGTGGGTGCATTTCATGTGGCGCAATTACAATGTGTCCAAAAACAAACAAGTGCACGCCATCAGGACTTGTTTCAAGATAAATCCATAAACACTAAAAGCGGTTAAAAGTTAAGGGGCTAAACGCACAATAGGTTAAAATACGTAAATAATCAGATAACTTAGGCCAAATATTAATAGTAAGCGACCGTGCTAGAACCATGGAACTCGAGAATGCCTAACACCTTCTCCCGGGTTAACAGAATTCCTTACTTGGATTTCTGGTTGCAGACAAATTAAAATAGAGTCTAAATTTCCTCGGTTTGGGATTTCAATAAACAGTGTCCCGTAACATTATCAAAAATCCGGGTGGCGACTCTGAAAATTAAAATAAATCCCAAATCCGAATAATGTCACTTAAAGTGAAAAAACTCCCTTATTACTCCTCATTAATCCGAGTAGTGAAAAAAGGAGGTGTGACAGCTTTGGCGACTCTGCTGGGGAGTGGCACCAGAGTCTCTGGTTCAGGGTTCAAGAATTCGAGCTTATATAACTGTTATATTTGGCTTTATTATCTGATTTTTACTTGTTTGAACCTAATGTGCTAAATGCCGCTTTTTACCGCTTTGATATTATCTGGACTATATATAAACTGTGCCGAAACCCTCCTTCTCTCTTAGTCTTCTATATTATCTGGGAAGTGTGCACTTCGTGTGACTTATTTTCTGTTAGAGTCATCCAAATTTTAGAACGAGGTACAGACAAGTTGCAAAGCCGGTGAAGCTTCTGTATTCCCGGTATGCTGCCCCGACCTCGGCTCGAGTTGTCCGCGCGGGTAAGCCTGGTCTAGAACAAAACCCTAGGATTCAAAATGGATATGGGTAAAACCATGGTATCTCCATTGTCTGGAAAAATCATCTGGAATTTGGAGGGTAATAAATTGTTCCTCTCGAGTGGCAAGAATAGGATGCTGGTCAAGTTTTGAGGCAACAATATATTCTTTGACTCCTTTTGGTTTATGTTGGACTAAGGAACGGATTTGGGTCCATGGTGCAAATGATTTTTTGACAAAATCATAGTAAGGGTTTATGAGGGGTAGTTCAGTGGAAGATACTTTTTGTTCATCGGGTAGGATATCGACTTCATAGAGGTAATCATATTTTTTGGACAAGGTTTTATATAGAGTAGGAGACATATTTATTTTTTCTAGGGAAGAGGATGATGGAAACGACTCAGACATATTTAGTAAATAGTTCCTTCCTCCGAAAGGATGGGCTTGCTCTGATAAGCAAAGCAAGAGACTCCAAGAACGCAAACTATATCATAGATACGAAAGTTTTCCTACAAAAAGGGCTGGCTATGTCCAAGCTTCACTAACAGTTAATTTTCTTATAGTCGCAAAAGTTTTCCTACCAAAGGGGCTAGCTTTACAACCCATTATAGATGTCTTGCCAAGCTACACAACTCAGAAAACTTTTGTACTACAACCAACCTAACTGCTATAACTCAGAAAACTTTCGTACTACAACAAGCTAACTTTCTTAGAGTATTCTTACTCTATTTTCATACATGGACCGGCCTTTCCATCTATTCGAAAGAAAGAACAAGAGGGAAATTTAGAAGGAACTCATATGTAATATATCACAAAGGTTACAAGATAGTTTTCAAGATAATTGAAAGATGATCTTACAACTACTACAAGGCCTCCTTTATATAGGACTAGGAGGTTATTACAAGAAAAACTTACATTAAAATAAACCTATCTTACATGGCAAACTTATCTACAAGTGGGTCCCTTTTTACATGTGAAGGACCTTAGGCAAAACAACTAAAAAAGCTCCTGGAAACATGTGACAGATGTGAGATATACGTGGTTTAGCAAGTGAAAGGTTGTGGGAGCATGTGAAAATAGTTTGCTGCTTGTGACGAAGCATGTTGAGGCATGTGAAAGCATGTGAAAGTGGGACCCGGATGGTTTGGAAGGATGTGAAATTTTGTCTTGGCATGGGTAGATGATGTTTTAGGGTTTTTTGGTAGGTAATGTAGGATTATGGTGGGATTAATAGGTATTTAGATAATTGTCTTCCATTGATCTTCTCTTTTTTTTTTATAGCAAATTATACTACTAGGTTGGTTACCTAGTAGTAGTTTTATTAATAATAGTAGCAAAAATAAAACATGACTGTTGTCCTACTACCTAGGACGCTAAACTTTGAGAGTACATAAGATCTAGTATCAAAATTGGGCTTGTCAGGCCCAATAGTGATATAACAAAATGAAAATCTACTAAAACTAGCTAAAATACTTAAAAATAGTCCAAATAATATCTTGTGTAGCCCAATATGACTGCTGCATATGCCTTGCACTCGTAGCCCAAAACAACAATTTTTACTCTTGCATTTGTAGCCCCTTTGATTTCCATGCCAACCATTTATGATTGGCCCATTTATCTTTTCTTCAACTCCCAGGCCCAATTCCTTTACTGCATAGCCAAGTAAATAACCTCTGATTTGGGCCAATTTTTGAGCCCAATTATTATAATACACAGCCCAAGCGAGAATCGCGTATATCTGTAATAACACCTTACAGATATTCATTTCATTTCTCTCTTCACTCTCTCTCGTTTGCCCTAGCTCCTTCCTCTCGTTTGTCACGCCGGTCCAATCTTCATGCCTCCAAGCTGGTAAGTCCCTCAATCTGAGCTCATTTGTTTCCTTTTTATTTTGATTTAGCCTTTTCATTACTGATTTTTCTTGTATTAGCTTCCTCTTCTTGCTTTGATGTTCTTCTGGTTCGCAGCAACCAAGCTGGTAAGTCGTAACTCTGAGCTCATCCCTTTCATTTCTGTCTTTTATTTTCCTTTTCTTCACTGATTTGTTCCTTGATTCCAGCTCATGTGAGCAAATCCTATGGTTCAGAGCTTTGACAGCCCTAACAGTTCTCAATCGATGCACTGAAGCTGGTGAGTTCTTCAATCTGATCTTATAGCTTTCATTTTTGTTGTATCTTAGCTTTTTCCATTTACTCACACCTTTTATTTTTCCTTTTTCTGCACTCACTTGCCCTAGCTGACTCCCATCGATGGAAGTCCTGCTGCAACCTGCATAGCATATGTGACTTCCAGCAGCAGGTAGTGTTTTCCTCTCAAAATTATGTTTTTTCCTTTTCCCTTGATTGTAGTCCATTGCTTGATTCCTGTTTGTGTTCTATTTGTTTCTGCAATTCCAGCTTGATGTAGGCCTTCTTTGTTTTAGCTTTTTCACTTGAGTGTTGTATGATGTTTGATTCCTATTTGTGCTCTCCTTCTTGTTGCATGTCCCTTTTTATGGAGACAAATTATGTTTTCTGAAATACCTGCAAAAGAGAAACCATTGTTAGTATAAAAAGGAACCTCCATGTACTCCTCAGTATTGATTTGTACATGAAGGTCCTGTTTTTGTGTGCTACATTTATTTCTCATTTCTCCTTCCAGTTTTTCTCATCTCTTTGTTATTTCTTGTTTCCTTGCTTGCATGCTTATTTTCTCCATTTGTTCTCCTGCCTATTTCTGTTAGACTTTCTAGGCAATGTCTCCTGTATTTTAATTGTTTTCTTGCTCCTGTCTTGCATCCCTTCCTTCGACCATCTGAATGTCCTGCATATGCACTTATTGTATTGTGTTGTAGTTTCTCCTGTTTAGTTACTGCCTGTGCACCTGCCTGGATCCTTGTATGCCCCTCTTGCTCCTTGTTTCCTTTCCTGTGCACCTTCAATTCCTTCTTTTTAGGCTCTCCTGATTTCATTCCTGTCTTGTATCTGTTTGTAGTGTATTATACTTCTCTCCCACCTCCAATTGTGTAGCCCACTTCTATTAAAATTTCTGGGCCTTTTCCTTCTATCTTCTCATCTCTATTGTTGCTGCTTTTCATCTGCATCTTCTTGCTCCCAACTGTTATTTTTATCACCCTGACTTGCTGCCCATTTCTATTAGACATTTTGGGCAGCTTGTTAAGTATCTTCCAACCTTTCCTGCTTTGTTTCCCAAATGCAACTGCTCTTCTTGGATTTCCTGATTTTATGAACTGCTGATCTATGTAACTGAATCTGAACAATTTTGGTGTGAGCCAACATTTTGGTTCAATCAGTTTTGTCCAGTTTCTTTTGTTTTTGATCAGCAGTCTATTCCCCTTGTGTACCATCATCTTTTTAGTTCTCCATGCTGTTAAGTAGTTGTCTAAACCCTTAGTCCCTCCCTTGGAATGAATGCCAAGCATTAATACCACCAATAGGAGCTTCTTTAGGTCAGGCAACCACTTAAGATTTTTTCCTGCAAAAAAGACAAACATGTTAGTGGACAATTGTGTTACCAATCTCTCCCCTTTACAGGTTTGAGTATGGTAATAGGTATCCTCCTGCCCCTTATTACTCCATGTGCTTCTCCTCATTTGTGTCATCAATTTCTGGTCACTTTTACTCTCAAATATGGGCATTGTGATTTGTCATCATTTAGTATCCTCCTCCCTACTGTATCCAACTCCCAAAATTCATGACAATCTATGTTTCCTTGGTCTAGAGCATAGTTGGCTAGGTGATCAGCTAACCTATTCCCCTCTCTATAGGTATGAGTGACCTTAAGTGTACATTGCATTTTCATCTTTTCTATCTCTTCAATCTGCTCTGTTATGCTCCATGAATACAGATCCATTAATAATCTTCACTTGCCTATGAAACATGAATACCTTTGCATTGTAGAAATCGTTGAAATATTTTATCCAATATCTTCTAGGCTTGAACAATAATAAAAACATTTTAAGAGCTGGTTCAATTTCGTCAAAATCTTTGAAGACATTGCACTTGAATTCCATGAAAATGTAGTACTGATGACATAGGTACCAGAAAAACCATAATAACTCTTGTGGAAAATCCTTGGCTTGAGCTATGAATATATGGCAGAACGGATATTCTGGATTGACCCCATATGGCTTGAGAAAGGATCCTCCATGTTGCCGGAAAACTTGGAGCTCATAATAAGTTCTTCTTTCCATAGTAATTGACGGTTCAAAGGGATCCATGAGATTGACAACTCCGGTGGATGATCTATTGGCTTCAATGAACTT
The DNA here is from genome assembly GCA_005239495.1 of Nicotiana undulata. NCBI lineage: Eukaryota > Viridiplantae > Streptophyta > Magnoliopsida > Solanales > Solanaceae > Nicotiana > Nicotiana undulata. The sequence continues at coordinate 60,541 of ML242845.1, forward strand.
GTTCCTGATACATTTGAAAACATGAAGATGTGACTGGTTAGATTTTGCTTTAGCTTCAGCTTTGCAGGGGAAAATCTTCTTGAGAATTCTTCCGGTCGAGACAGAAATCCGCGAGAATATTATCCTTTCCTTTCAGGTGCCTAACTTGAAACTTGTATGGAGAGAACCATTGAGCCCATCTGAGGATTTGAGGATTGGGAATAATTTTTGCATTTATCTGAATCATCTTTGGGAAGGCCTTCATATCCATCTCTATCAGAAATTCTGTGTGAATCGGGAAAAAGTTGAATTTTTTGATTCCATTCTTTACTGCAAGTATTTCCTTGAATGTGGAGTGGTAATGTTGCTCCGCCTATTTGAACTTCCCGCTGGCATATCCGCATATTTTACTCTGGCCATCTTTTTCTGGAAATAGAACAGCACTTCAATACTCATTGATGGCATTAGTTTGCAGTATCTTCTTAACGTCTGAAGGGATGTAGAGGGACTTGACATTTTTAGAAATCTCCTTTATTTCCCTGACTGATTCATCTTGTTTCTTTCCCCATGATGGAGCATTTTTCTTGAGCATATCTGTGAGCGGATAAATGTATGTAGAAATATTTGGGATGAAATCTCTCACATAATTTACTATACCCAAGAATTGTTGGATCTGCTTTGTTTTGAAGTTGGTATATGGAAACTTGAGTAGTTCTTGACATCTGGAACAAGGAGGGTGCAATTTTTAATCCTAAGGGCATGACTTTCCATTGGAAGTGATGATCGGGGATGCAAAATCTAGTTTTGGGTCTTTCTTCAGGGTGGATTCCCAATTGCCAAAATCCAGATTTTAAATAAAATTTGGAAAAATATTTGGCCTTGGCTAAGTAGGAGAAAAGAGTGAGTTTATTTGGGATAGCAAATTTATCATCTTGGAGGAAATGGTTAAGTTGCTGGTAGTTAATGACTAACCTAAGTTTTCCTCTTGTCTGCTCAGATCTTTTGTTGACATAGAATGCTTCGCATGCCCATTGTGAATCTGATGGCTCTATTAGATCAAATTCCAAAAGTTTAATAGATCTGGATTTAATCCAGATCAACTTCACTTGCCTATGAAACATGAATACCTTTGCATTGTAGAAATCGTTGAAATATTTTATCCAATATCTTCTAGGCTTGAACAATAATAAAAACATTTTAAGAGCTGGTTCAATTTTGTCAAAATCTTTGAAGACATTGCACTTGAATTCCATGAAAATGTAGTACTGATGACATAGGTACCAGAAAAACCATAATAATTCTTGTGGAAAATCCTTGGCTTGAGCTATGAATATATGGCAGAACAGATATTCTGGATTGACCCCATATGGCTTGAGAATGGATCCTCCATGTTGCCGGAAAACTTGGAGCTCATAATAAGTTCTTCTTTCCATAATAATTGACGGTTCAAAGGGATCCATGAGATTGACAACTCCGGTGGATGATCTATTGGCTTCAATGAACTTGTTCCTGATACATTTGAAAACATGAAGATGTGACTGGTTAGATTTTGCTTTGGCTTCAACTTTGCAGGGGAAAATCTTCTTGAGAATTCTTCCGGTCGAGACAGAAAATCCGCGAGAATATTATCCTTTCCTTTCAGGTGCCTAACTTGAAACTTGTATGGAGAGAACCATTGAGCCCATCTGAGGATTTGAGGATTGGGAATAATTTTTGCATTTATCTGAATCATCTTTGGGAAGGCCTTCATATCCATCTCTATAAGAAATTCTGTGTGAATCGGGAAAAAGTTGAATTTCTTGATTCCATTCTTTACTGCAAGTATTTCCTTGAATGTGGAGTGGTAATGTTGCTCCGCCTCTTTGAACTTCCCGCTGGCATATCCGCATATTTTACTCTGGCCATCTTTTTCTGGAAATAGAACAGCACTTCAATACTCATTGATGGCATTAGTTTGCAGTATCTTCTTAACGTCTGAAGGGATGTAGAGGGACTTGACATTTTTAGAAATCTCCTTTATTTCCCTGACTGATTCATCTTGTTTCTTTCCCCATGATGGAGCATTTTTCTTGAGCATATCTGTGAGCGGATAAATGTATGTAGAAATATCTGGGATGAAATCTCTCACATAATTTACTATACCCAAGAATTGTTGGATCTGCTTTGTTTTGAAGTTGGTATATGGAAACTTGAGTAGTTCTTGACATCTGGAACAAGGAGGGTGCAATTTTTAATCCTAAGGGCATGACTTTCCATTGGAAGTGATGATCGGGGATGCAAAATCTAGTTTTGGGTCTTTCTTCAAGGTGGATTCCCAATTGCCAAAATCCAGATTTTAAATAAAATTTGGAAAAATATTTGGCCTTGGCTAAGTGGGAGAAAAGAGTGAGTTTATTTGGGATATCAAATTTATCATCTTGGAGGAAATGGTTAAGTTGCTGGTAGTTAATGACTAACCTGAGTTTTCCTCTTGTCTGCTCAGCTCTTTTGTTGACATAGAATGCTTCGCATGCCCATTGTGAATCTGATGGCTCTATTAGATCAAATTCCAAAAGTTCTTCGCATTCTTTCTTTGCAAGCTGGAGATGATCTGGATTCATGCCTGAATGACTGGCTTTTGTTGGATTGATGTTTTCATTCTTCTTGAAAGGGATCTTGATAAACAATTATTCATTTATCCATAATGGACTTTTCCCTTTCTTCATGAAATCCTTGTGGGATTCATCACATGAATGTTCAATGAGATTTTGCTCATTCTCTTTGATTTGATCATCGTTGGTGATTTGGAATAGCCTTGGAATATCAGAATAAGGTTTGACCTGCCTTTTGAAAGCTATCCCGTTAGCCTTGATCTGGAGTTGATATCTGAGTTGTTTATAAATATCTAATCCAACAATAAGATCTTTTCCTAGTACATCAGATCATATCAGCTTGATTTTGTACTTAAATCCAGGAAAAAACTCAATTGTGACCGGATGTTTTGTGATGACGGTGGTAGTCAGGATTCATTTGACGCAGTGTTAAAAACTTTAAAGTGTGGAACCCATTGATCTTCAAGGAGAACAACAGGATTTATGAGTTAGGAAGCAGCTCCAGTTTTGATGAAAGCAATAACTCGAATTGGTTTATCCCATTTGGATGAATAGACCTTGAGTTCTACTTTAGGGACGACTACTAGAGCGTTGATCTCCTCTCTAGCTTCGACCTCTGGTTCTTAAATTTAATAGTGGTCATTGCCTTGGTCTTCATAGATATCCATAGAGAATAGAGTTTCTTCACTAGGTTCATCATCCACAGAGAATATGGATTCAAGGTCCTCCTCTTTTCCGAAATGTATGCCAGTGTAATCTTCATTCTCTTGAAGGAGTTTGACAGATCTTCTTGATTGGGGACAGTTTTTTGCGAAATGTCCAATCTTGTGGCAAATAATGCATCTGTTTTTCTTGTGAAAATTTCCTGGCCTCCTACGTCTGAAATATTTTGTGTGTCTCTTTGACCTTGATTTTCCACCTAGAATTCTTGGCCATCTGAACCTCCTCAATCCTTTTTGTCGCCTAGATGTGTGGCAGGAACATATTGATCCAGTGATCAGATCGGATCTGCGACATGCTTTGTCAAGCGCTGGATAATTTGTTTTAGGGCTGAGATCTTTGTACAAATGTCCTCCAGTGCTACAAAAATAGCTTGTCTGATGTAGACTAATTGTGGGACTATTATTGATTGAAACATTTCTTCAATGATGGTCATGGTTCGGCTTGTCGAAAGCTTTGGAAGAGAAGAGACAAAGGCTTGCTTCAGGTTGATGTCTCCGCTGATTTCAAAGTATATCTTTGCCATTTTTTGAAAATGCCTATCAATGTCATTTATGTAAAATGACACGCACTTCATCTCGAAGAGTTGTCTTCGCATTTTCTCCTGTCTTTGGCCAGTATCTCCGCAGAAAACTTCATGCAGGATCCTGAAGTTGAAGCCAAAATACTAGGATGTAAGAAAAGTATTTTGTCTTGAATCCCAAGTGAATTCCACCAATCTCTCAGGATTCCTAAGAATCGTGAAGTTAGTTCTGACAGGATTATATACTTTTCTCGTTCCACCAAATGTTTGGTCACCATCCAAGTATAGAAGTCTTGGATCCTTTGAGGCCATTATGAAACTTTGACGTCGTCTAAGGTGAAAGTGTGAAAGCCAGTTCCAACTGGTTTTGATGCCATGGGTTCATGTCTTCTTTCTGGGATTGGTTCATTCGTCATGCCTTCTTGATCCTCCTCTACTTCAGATATTTCTGGGTCTCTTGGTTGGATCACCAATATTAGGGGATCGTCTTCTTCGGAAGAGTTTGTTGAGGAATCATTGCTTGATTGATAGCTATCTCCCATTGTATCATTGTCAGAAAAATTTAGAGATTCTGACCATGTAGTATCTCCTTCTGAAATGTTTCTTGGCTGGGAGACATAGAAGTCCAGAATCTTTTGATAAGAAATCATTAGACTTTCAGGGTTGAACTCTTTTTAACTTTCTCCTTGGTCTCGCCTCTTCTTGGTTTGTTTCTTGGCTTCAAGAGCATCTTTTCTTTCCCAAACCATTTTTGCAATATCGAATTCAGGTTCTTCTTTTAAGGGCTGGGTGAAAGAGATAGGATTGTGTGAGGTAGTAGGACAAGTAGAAAATGTATTGTCCATTTTTGGTGGGGAATATTCTTGTGTTGACATGGGGTAGAAGGTAGGTTTTGAAGGGAAAAGTGGGGTTTTTTTGTGACTCAAAGCGGCCATTTCACAAAAGTTGGATTTTTTCCTTGATTGAGATCGTCTCTTTTAGTTGTTGTTGGAAGAAATGGAAAAGTGAAGTTCCTGGCGGATAAATCTCATATTGTAAATTTGCCAATCTTAGCTCCGAGGCTTTGATTAGTCCTGCATGCTGAGACGATGTCTGCTCCACTTTTTTCTCAATTGTTTCCACTTTGCTCATTAATTTGTTTTGTGTATGGGCCACATTTTTTATGGTGTTGCCAATATTGTTGAGCACTTTGTTTTGGAAGATGGAATTTTCTGACTGCCAGTTCATCGTTGCATCGGTGTCACCCGTTGGGGGTTTTTCTCCAGAAGGTAGTACTATATTTTTCTTGGGGATTTTTGGAGAATGATTGATACCTTCTTTTTCAAAAGGTTGAAGTGGAGGAAAATCTTGGGTATGGCTGGAACTTGAAGGGCTCATCATGAATATTTGTGGGTGTGTGGACTTTTGGGTTAGTGGAGTTTTAGGTTCATGTGCCTTTTTGAATTTTGGGTTACGAGCTGACGGTGGTTTGGGTTTTTGGGTGGTTTCACTATCTTTCCAGCTTGGAGTGAATTTTTCTGGTAATTTTGTCCATTCTTGGGGTTTGTAACTGACAAGAAATTCATATTTACCTAGACGGCTTAATGAGCCAATTGAAGGGTCTTTATTTTCATATTTTGCTTGAAACTGCTTTTCAGTAGTTTTCCCCTTTTTCTTGGATTTTGGTTTGGTCTCGTTGAGGCCAAATCTTTCCAAGTGACGTAGGTGGTGTTCATCATATTCTCCTATTGGATCTTCCAAACAATCTTGGAAATTGCAATCGAGATCCCAAGGGGAATGTCCCGTAAAGGGGCATTTGAACCACCAAACTCTTTTGCCGTCTTTATCGAAATGTCTACACCAGTCATGTTCTTCCATGATGCTTTGTATATTCCAGAAAGGTTACCTTTCAGGGTCAGGGTTAGGGTATTTGTATTTAGGTTGGATCATTTGGCAAGAAAATATAGTTTTATTTGGTTTTTTGAGATGGGAATGATCAAAGCTTATGGAAACAGTTTTGTCATTTCTTTTGGTAAAAGTTGGCTCACCAGATTGTAGATATTCTTCTGGTTCCCTTAACTTTTCATAATTTGTGATCCAGGAATGAGGAAGAATTTTGACAAGCTCATCTCTGGAAATTTGTGTGCACATGGTATTTCCTTTGGTAGCTTCAATATTCAAGAGTAAAGCATTTTCTCCTCCGGGAAGGCAAAGATCCATGGCATGATTTTGGACTCGCCACGCCATTTGGACTCGCCACCAGCTGAAGCATCAACATTTTCCTTCACACTATCTGCCAGACCCATGTAAAACCGTTGCCCCAACATCTGCTCTTGAATACCGTGGTGCGGACATATAACCAACATCCCTTTGAATCGTTCCCATGTTTCTTGCAATGTTTCCGTTGGTTTTTGTCTGAAGCTCAAGATCTCATCAATTTGCTGAGCCGTCTTGTTGGGTGGATGAAACTTGTTCACAAATTGCTTGACTAACTCCTCACATGTAGTGATGGAATTGATAGAGAGTGAATTTTGCCAAGTCTAGGATGTTCCTGTCACTGAGAATGGAAACAACAACAGCTTTATTGCTTCATGTGTTACGTTTGGTTGCCTTTGAGTTTTGTAGATTGATAGGAAATTCAATGTTGTTGGGGATCTTCAATGTGTGACCCCGAGAATAGTCCCTTGTTCTGCAAAAAATGCAGCATGTTGTTTGTGATTTGAAAAGATTCAGCATGTATCTGCGGGACTACTATCGATGTGGCCAAATTCTCCGCCGTGGGTTGTGCCCGGTCATATAGAGGAGCCTCTGGCACAAGAGGCGCCACTACTTGCGCATCTGGGTCTACCACGTTATCCCCATTGTTGTTCCTGTTGTTTACCAGATCTGCCATGTAGGGTTCAAGTTGTTCAGTTGATGGTTGTTGTTTGCTTTTCCGGTTGGCCCGGTTCAAGGCCTTGAAAACTTTCTCGGGGTCTGATAAGGCTTCAAACACTTCACCAGTTCTCGATGAGTTTCTAGGCATACACCTGTACAACCAAGTTAGCAAACTTAAAATTTCAATGTATGGATTGAAAATGAAGAAAATTGACTACACTAAGAATTTTTGTATTTCTTCCAACTATAAATGATAACACCGTTAACTCCCCGGCAACGATGCCAAAATTTGATCGCGCCCAACAATTTCTTATAAAAAGGACTAAGAGGACGTTGCAAATATAATCTGAGTATTTAGCCCAGAGTCGAATCTCACAGGCAGTTAACCTATCGATTACTTGTGTCAAACTCACTTAATTCTCCGTAATCAACTTTCTAGATATTTTGAATAAAACTTGGTGATATTTCTACTAACTATAACTGAATAAAATTAAGTAAACTAAAAGCTAACTATGATTGAGTTGTAAACAAATAAGAGAAAGATCTAAGGTTGTGATTTCCCCTGTTGATGGAATCCCTTCCTGTTATGTTTCTTATAGTTTTGCCTAATCGTCTCTATCAACCATGAGCACTCTTGTTACCGTAAATCTCTCCCGAGTAACTACGACAATTTACTAGACGCACTCTCCCGAGTTATGCTAGATAGCTTTTGTTTCAGCTCACTTAGATTGCACCCAAAGTTTTGTTATCCCTAATCCCACCTTTAAACCCTTGGTTATTGATCCCTCATATACTTTGGGAGTGGTGTTGTTCAACAACTACCTAAATATGCACTCTCTCCCGAGTAATACATACTAAATAGTCACAGCTAATTGAGGGCTCTTCAATCAACTACAACAAGAACTTAGTTGAACAAATATAGATTAAACTGGGCAAACTATATTAACACAACAAGAAGTTCATCCCTCAACAGATTCCATCAAAATCTTAGACTAAATAATTTAGCTATTCATAATTGTGCTCATAATAACAACAACAAAATTCATCTTGAATGATAAAAATAAAAGGAAGAAAGGTAGAACTCGATGTCGAATTATCCTCCTTGCCTCTTGCCTCTCTTTTCCTTGAACAAGACCTTAAAATCTTGATATCCTCTCTTTTGGGCGAACTGGACCTTTTATAGGTTAAGTGGAATTGCTCTCAAGCTTCCAAATTTACCCCTGAAATTACCGCGTGCTGGACAGAACTAGCGTGGCCGTGCTACTGGCCGCGTTAAATGCAATGTTTACTGCCTCGTTACTGCTGGACTAGTGCGGCCGCGCTAATGGACGTTCACACAACCCCGTTTCTTCTGGACTAGCGCAGTCGCGCTATGACCGCGCTACAGGCCGCACTAATTGCGTATCTTTCTGCCCTGCGACCTCTGCTCTAGCGTGGCCGCGCTAAGGCCAGCTTGGCCCACGCTAGAGTAGATTATCCATTTTTCTCTTTTTTTTCTTCCTTCTTCCACACTCTCTTAACTCCGAGGAGCCTTTCTTGCTTTAATTTAGCTCTAAACACCATTCTAGATCCTCATAAGCACGACTTGCTCCTGCAAAACATAAAATTCACAATTAGAACCATTTTATCGTCATTTAACCTTCCTAGGACAGTGAAGCATAGTAAAGTTGGAGTATAAATAGTCGCTAAACTACATGAATCTAACCTATTATCGGTACTATTTCGGATACCCTACCTTTACTCATACACTTCACCAAAATCTCTCACCCCTACCCCTACCCCTACCCCTAACCGGAGTGGTACGGTCAGGTAATATACTACAACTACCTATAGTATAATTTCTCCCTACGGTACTATTACATGTCTTTTTTCTATTATTTTTTTTTCATGAGAAATCGTTTATTCAGGCAAGGACTAGGTAGAAACGCCAAGTGGTTCATTCATATCAAAATATAAATATATCAAGGTTTACATAATATTAATATCGTACCTCCACCACACTAGATACATTATACTCCTAACTAACAAAAGTTTAATATCATATTGTGCCACGGTATAGCAAGCCACAGGATTAAACATTTCAGAATACACCCCATCATTTCTATATCAACTACACTTATTTTAAAAGGTTACGTGCTTCATTTTAAGGTACTTAATAGGTGCTTGTAATTGTTATGACATAGTATAAAAATTTACATTGTTAGTGGCTTAGTGTATATCAATTAAATTCTATCTTTTTAGCTGACCATCAATGTCGAAGAAAATCACAAGCTTAATCTCAAAACAACTGCCACGCTTTATATCTTTACTGTCTCAAAATTCGTCAAATTTCTCTAAAAGAAACTTCTTCTTGCCTTTCTTAATATCCTTATATTAGTTTATCCGAAAATTGAAGTATCTTTGATCCATTGCTTATCTAAATTAATAACATTCTAATTCTTAAGAAAAAAGTCATCAACTTAACCTTTTTTATCAAAATATGCAAGAAACCTAAACCGAAACAAAGATAATAACTACGTCTCAATTCCAAACAAGTTGAAAAGGCCTTTATGTTGATACAATAAAATAAGTGGTATAAGAAAATGCTCTTACTAATTTAAAAATGGGGCAGCGGCACAAATAGCCAAAAAAGTGTGTTGCGATAATTTAAATTTTGTTCAGGTGGAGAGCAACTTCCACTGTTGCTTAAAGAAAGGAAAAAAACAGAAGAACACATAATGAAAGAGTTCACAATTTATACCTAAAGTATTGTGTTGACTTTGTCTCCAAGCGTGCAGGAATGTATATTATCTACTAATTCAAATATACTTAGTTTAATCAAATCCCAAATACCCATGCTAGTTGTTGTCTTATTAGACGTTGCCTACTAATGTAACAACTTCCTTTTGTACAAAACTCTCCACATAATTAAGTTTATTATCAAACGGCTTTTGTTTGCAAGTTACAAAACCTTAGTTAATAAAGAATAGTTTAACAAGATAGAAAACATAGTAATTAACTCACTTTGGGATAGAAAACATAGTATGACCCCAATTCGTTAAACACTTTGGGATAACTCACTTTTAATCACTTAATTATATCTTCAACAAGCGGCAAAATTGAAACTTTTTTTTTCCAATATTAAGACACCGCTTTGCGAAATAAGGCAAATTTATTTCTAACAATTTGTAATTGAAAGTGTTTTTTTAAAATCTAAAACCCAACCTTTCAAAGATAAGGATACCATTTTTATTTATTTATTTGGAAAAGGACACTATACTGATCTTGATTAGAGAAACTTGATTGCGTATTATAACATGGAAGCATGGTCAAAATATTTTATCATGTTAAATACGAAATCAAGCATGCTTGCTCTAGTTCTTGTCAATTAAAACACCCTCACGACAACTTGACCTTTGAATATCCCTCTCAAAGATCGCTCTTCTCTTCTTTCTCGTCAAACTCTGGCAATTTGTTGCTATGGAAAGTGATCTTAATTCTTCCAATTTCGACAAGTACCAAATAACATGGAAATCCGAGGATTTAGGCCCAAGTCAAGTTAAATTTTATAGGTGTAGCTTTTGTAATCGAGGTTTCTCCAATGCACAAGCGCTAGGTGGACACATGAACATCCATAGAAAAGATAGAGCCAAGCTTAGAGAAAGCCCGAGCGAAACTTTAGATATCAAGAAGTCTGTCAGTCCTTCTAGCGATGAATTATTGCAACAAGAAGTATCTAGCGATGACACGAGTAGTAGCTCAAAAAGGCCATGTAGTACACCCGAAGAAGAACATGATCATCATCGTCATATTTCGAAAATGAAAGATAGAAATCATGATAATCCTATTTCAAAAGCGAAAGATATTGACAATCATGAGATGAAAATTGGAGGAGATCTTTTGCAATTACCATTGTTTGTCGACTTTCCATCAAAAGAAGCAATCAATTGTGTGGAAACCAGAGAAGGAAATAAGGGCATGCAGCTAAGTGATGATTCAGAATTGGACCTTGAGCTTCGGTTAGGATCGGAACCTCCCGAGTCCTCAATGAAATCATAGTAGTTGGTTCTTTAATATATTGATCAATCCTAGGAAGAGGTACTTCTATTTCCGATTCATATGATAATTTTTTTTTTTTTTTTTTTTTTTGTAAATTTGAATCACAAAGGGAATAGGGATATTGTTTTATATTTAAAAGGAAAATTACCAGCTATGTCTATTTATAAGTAGTTCATTACAAAAATTGGCCAATTGATAAAATATTACTAATATTAGCCAACTTAGCCAATTAGCTATTTGTAGCAAAACAAAATATCAAAATTTTGCTTTGTTTTGAGAGGATGTTATTAGAAAAGATTGGGCACAACTTAAGGAGCTTGAATCTCAGTTTTTGGATGATTTGGTAAAGTTTTGAGGTGGTTTGAATCGAAAATTCGAAGTAAAAACTGAACATGAAAAAAAATGATATGTGAATCACATTATGTGTCATATTTGTATCAATTGTGTATCACATGTATATCCATGTATACCTGTGTGTGAGATACATGCGTGATACATGTTTGATACATGTGTCGCAGAAGACTTTTTTGAACTCGATTTAATTACGAATTTTGATACAAAACTTGTCCAAATCACCTCCAATCTTTCTCAAATTTTGTATATTGACTTATCTATATATTTTCAATGAATTTCAACTACACCCACAATTTTCTTTTTTTGTTTAGATTTTTGGAATATTGTATATATTTTTGTATTTCATCACCTTATTTGCTACCTCATCCATGAAATTTCCTTTCCGTCTTGTATCTAGTGTTGTTAATCACGCTTAAAAATATGGAAGGTGATTTTTGCATGTGATTCTTTGAGAGAAAGTACCCTATTATTTGGTTTTTCAATTTTTATTGGCTAGGTTTGATAAATCTATAACTAATGGCTAAAAGTTGGTAAGTTGAAATTTCTTTGGGACATTTGTGTAAGTTTCCCTATTTAATAAGATTTCTTTTTCTCTTTTTTCGTCATTATGAATCTGAGCCCAAATACGCATGGATCATGAACAAATAGTTCTCTCGAAGTGTAGCTACAACAACTATAATAACTCTTTAAAAAGGAGACAAGACGTCTGTTTAAGTTTTTGTAACATTTTGTTCCAAAATCATGTTTGCATATAGAGAAGTAAGTATATACTTCAGATGCTTAAGCTTCTTTTTTAATTGTACTGTTTGATGTTCTTTGCAACCGTTGAATTATAATTTTCATAAAAACAGGATTTGAGGTTTACTTAAAGGGTTTGCATATGATGTTTATTGACCTAGAAAAAGTACAACAAAGTTCCTAGGAGGTTTTGGAGGGTATACTTGCCTCATACATTAGGGTGATTACGTACATGTATGATGGAACCACGACCCCGGTTAGGAAAGTTGGGAGGTGATTCGAGACACTTTCTAGGTGTGATAGAGTTACACTAGGGTTCAACTCTTAGTATGTTTTTATTTGCATATCCAAGGGGATGTGCCAGTATAGTGCTGATTGACGAGACGCCAGGCAGAGTCAACACACGCTGGAGGTTTGGTGACAAACCCTGGAGTCTAAAGGTTCCAAGTTGAGCAGGACCAAGATAGAATACTTTGAGTGCAAGTTCAGTGAAACCTTCTAGGAAGCTAATGTGGAAGTGAGGCTGGATTCACAAGTCATCGCGAAAAGAGGCAGCTTCAAGTACCTTGGGTTTGTAATCCAAGGCAATTGGGAGATTAGAGATGATGTCACACATTGTATTGGAGCGGCGTGGATAAAATGGAAGTTAGAATCCAGTGTTTTGTCTAATAAGAACGTGCCACAAAGACTTAAAGGTAAGTTATACGAAGTTGTAGTTAGACCAACTATGAGCCCGTTTGGATATAAGAATTTTTTTGCAAAAAAATTTCACTTTTTTCTGAAATCATTGTTTGGCTATAAAATTTCCAATTTACACTTGAAGATGAATTTTGAAATTTTTCGAAAATTTGAAAAACTCCAAAAGGTTGTTTTTCAAAATTTTCATTCTGATCACTCATAAAAGTTCAAAAATAACCCAAAATTATATTAATGTCCAAACACAACTTTAATTTTCAATTACCATTTTCACTTGAAAAGAATTCACTTTTTTGGACATAGGAATTTCACAATTCTTATGTCCAAACACCCACTATGTTGTATGGGACGAGGTATTAAGTAGTCAAGAACTCTCATATCTAAAAGATGAAGGTTAGATGTGGATGCTAAGATGGTTTTGTGCGCATACCAGGAGGGACATATTGGCCAGGAATGGAGATATTCGAGACATGTAAGTGTGCCTCCATTTTAGACAAGATGCGGGAAGCGAGGTTAAAATAATTCGGGCATGTGAAGAGGAGGTGTAAGCTCCTAATAGGAGGCGTGAGAGACTGACAATGTTAGGTCTGAGGAAAGGCAGAAGTAGGCTGGAAAAGTATTGGGGTGAGGTTATTAGGCAGGACATGATGCATCTTCAGCTCAATGAAGACATGACTCTTGTTAGGCGGGTGTGGAAGACGATGATTAAGGTAGAAGGCTAGTAAGAAGTTGCACGTCTTCTCTTCTGTAGTAGTAGCATTACTTTAGCATTTTCATATTCTTAAAATTCTATTACTGCCTCTTTTTTCTTGTGTATTGACTATTCTACTTCCTTGTTGTTGTTAGTATTTCCCTGACTTTACACAACTGTGTTTCATCTTATATTGTTGTTTGTATGCTTGCTTGGAGACGAGGGTCTACTAAAAATAATATCTCTATTTGTACAAGATAAGGGTAAGGCTGCGTATGCACTACCCTCCCCGAACTCTTATTCGTGAGATTACACTGAGTTCGTTTATTGTTGGTTATAAAGGAGAGCCATGAACTGGAATTTACAAGCGCTTTTCAAAATTAGGTAATCATGAGTTATAATAAATTTACCTGCGAAAAATATTTTCTTAGGAGAATTCGTAGGTAACTTTAACGTCATTATGCGTCAAAATACTACCTGGGGAAACGAATTGGCAAATACATTTCCGTTAGAAAATTCGCAGGTAATCAAATAAAGAAAATGGGGAAAAAATCCTATCTTAATATGAAGGAACATCCCTAGGTAACTCTACATGCGAATTTAGTTGGGGATGTTTCTTGGGGATTTGCTTATTTGGGAAACTACTTGGGGATATTATTGTTGCGGATTTAGCTGAAAACTAATTTTTGATGATTTACTTGGGAATTAGCTGGGAAATTATCTGGCGATGTTATTGCTACGGATTTTGTTAGAAATATTTTCTTGGGGATTTAACTGAGAATTTTCTTACCTGGGGAGTTACCTAGAGATTTTGTCGATGTGAATTTAGTTATAATATTTTTCTTGGGGATTTACTTATTGGGGAATTACATAGAGATTTTATTATTGTAATTTTGCTAGAAATTTATTCTTGGTGATATAGTTTGGGGTTTACCTAGAAATGTTATTACGTAAGAAATTAACTAGAGATTTTATTTGTGTGGATTTAAGCGAAAATTATTGTTTGATAATTTACTTGAGTACTTCATGATACAGATTTGATTGGGGATTTGTTGTTAGGATTTAGATAATCTTGTTATTGTTTTAGTTCGATATATGATACTTGAAAATTTTCCTAATGATTTTATAACTAGGTATTTAAGTTTGAAATTCTTTGAAGAATTTTTAAAATGTTATTTGATATTTTAAGAAGATATTATTTTAAATTTAATTATTATTTCGAAAAGTCACAAGACTTAATATGTAAAAAATATCCTTTAGGAATTGATTTTATCTATTATATTTTGTCGATTTATGTGTAATGCATCTTTTTACAAAATAAAAAAAATATATAAAATAAGAAATAAGCATATGTACTACATTGGAAAGTAGCAGTTGGGACACTCTTGTCCCACAGCGGTCAAGAGTAGCAAAGTTTTGCACTTAATAAAGAGCAATTTCCAACAAGCGTATCAAAAATGGGCTTTCTAGCAGTAAGGTTATGTCTTGTGTTTAATGTGATAATCCTAGCAGTAAACAAATTAGGAAACCCTGAATGAATTTACCTTTTTAGATTTAGAGAAAATAATGTTTATCTTTTTGGTGCAACAATAGATTCTTGAGCTATTTTCCTGTCAAAATCCACAAGAAAAACTTTAAGTTTCATTATTTTTGTATCTAAAATCTCATGCGAATATTTAGAATTTCCTATGGAAAAAGTAATTTACATGCGAATTTAATTAAATTCGCAGATAATAATTGCCTACGAAGGTTTTTCCATCAAAAATTTTTAGAAAGGAAAATTCGTAAGAAACTAATTTTCCTATCTAATCCCCCGTAAAATCTCCATGTAATGCGTGATTTTCTTGTAGTGATATCATTGAAGGAGCAATTCGAATTTATATAACAAGGAAGTTAATATGATCAAATTAAATTAGCAAAGTCAATGGTTGCTAAAATTATTCTTTATGTTAATTCTACTAATGCCATTAAGTTTAAATTTACAAGTACGTATAAACAGTTCTATTAGGAGCATAGCGTCCCCCCACCCCACCCCACCCCAACCACTCTTCCCCTCTCTGACTACAATGCACATCAGAGGATTAATTCACCGACTCGATTAACTTTTAGGGGTATTATCACTTTTAGTCCGCGTCAGAAATTATTTACATTTGATAGCCGAAAAAGTGTATAAATTTTGTACTATAATTTTCATATATAATATACAGAATACATATATATATATATATATATATATACAAAAAATATATAAATTTTATACATTTTAGGCTATTATTTTTACGGCGGCTATGCAAGGTCATTTTTGCTTAATTTTAATTTTATTTTTATTATTATTGTGATTGTGTACTTGGACCTTATAAGGTTTTCGATCGTTTGTTGTACGTCTTGTTGGCACTTGGTGATCGATTATTTCTAGGATTTAGAGTCTACTAGTATAAATTATTCCAGCATATATTCTTATGATGTTAGCCTCTCCAGAAGTAGTAAACACAGAATTTCCATCCCACCCCTCTTCACATGATATTGTAAATAATTGCATTACTTTGAAAAACAAAGTGCATATATTCAAGTGCACATTTGAACATCATTAATATGTGTATGACGAAATTAGAAGTCACTAGGAGGGAACAAAAAGAGATAAACAGTATTCTGTTATACGTAGATAAAATATGAGTAACTTTTTAGATAATCTATGATATTACATAAAATAGTAATAACGATGTTGAGTCAACCAAGGTAAAATAGTTCACTTTCTTTTAATTAATATTACACGGCATTGACTTTCTATTTTTATAAATTGTTTTACCAATCATATTTTTTCCAATAAGCAGCTACAGGATCGCGATGAGCGCCAAGGTAGAAGCCATCCTCTTGTACTCTCCAATAACATTCATTTCTGTTACGACTTACCTCTCCACATTCATCACCTATATCATAATTATAAACATCAAACATTTTCTGTTTTGAATTCCACCAGAAATGACAATAGAATGTTGTTTCCCCAATAAACTTCCTTCTAAAGGTAAAATGGAGCTCGTCGTTTGGATTAAGGTCCTTGTATCCTAAATCGTCGTCACGAGATTGACAATGAATTTTCAAAGGTTTGGAATTTTTGGGTAGGGCATTGATAATGTAGATATCAACTCTAGGGTTAAACCATGAACATCTAACAAGAACGAGGTTTAGTAAAAAGATGAGTGAAAAAGAAAGGGTTTTGGTCTTGAAATTAGTCATATTTGACCCTTGAAATGGTTCTTTTAATTTTGTTCTATGATTTGTTTTTGAAATTCTAGAGAGGTTCATGCTACGTATATATATATGCATCTGAAGAAACTAATATCGTTTACTTTCTTATATATTTTTCAAATTAGATAAGATCATCATTTATTTTCTCCGTGCTTTAGTTAGAAAAACGATTGGACCGTCATTATAGTTTCATACTGTTTTATCAGAAATGCAATAGCATATTCTGTTTATTATTCCCTTTGTCTTTTAAAGTTATTGCTATTTACATTAATTAGGACATTTTAATAGGGCAAGTTACATACATTTGGCCGTTCGGCCAAAGTTAATTACATCAGCTAGCTAGTCTAATATATAAAAAGTATATACCGATTATGTATAAAATATGTATATTATATATTATAAAAAGTATATATTTTATCGATTATTATTTTTGAAAGTGGCTATATAATATAATTTTTTCTATTTTATTTAATACGTTACATATATTTCCACCAGGGTCAAAAGAAGTAAAAGTATTTTGCTGCTGATCTCACACTTGTATGTCTCAAATTGATGACTACAAACCACCACGATAGTAATTTAAAAATAAATATGTAAACAACGACAAGAAAAAAAATAATGAGGATTTTGGTGCCTGAATGAAGCTGAGGCACCAATACAATTCTGTTCAGGTAAAGAATTTGAACTGTTTGGCAGGCATTGAAGAAAAGGTACTGAATATGTGAATATTAATTTATGACTACATACATGGCTTTAAGAATTCGCATTGCGGCTTTGTATGCGGTTAAAATCGAGCATGTCTGATTTTATAGGTTCGAGGGGCTGCCTCGAGATTAAGTTCATATCGAAGCGAGCTCGAGCTCGTTGAACTCGAAGACCGAAGGATCGAGATCGGGCAAGTTCAACATCGAGCAATGAAATAACGAGATATCCATGATCGACCACAAATCTTGGCAGAAATCTCGGGATTAACAGAACCGCTAACGGTGTTTCCGAAATTAGAGTTATACCATAATTAGGATTCCTCTACAATATAAGGAGGAACTCTGTTCATTTGTAAATACATAATCTTACTGAGAAATAACAATACGCTGCTCTTTCACTTGCTTACAATTTACTACTGTTCTTATTGTTCTTAACGCTTGATCTCGAGCATGTTCCAATCGAGGTCGATAACTTGCAACGACACTGGTTTGATTTATCTTAATCCTTTAATTCATTTATTTATTTCGTCATTTACCAATTGGTATTGAATCATCATGTATCCTTATAACCACATTACAAGTTTAATTGTCACTCGTATTTCGAGGTAAATATTTTGGCGTCCACCGTGGGGCTAAGGACAATAGTGATTGTTCAGTGCTAATTCTGGTAAGACACACTATTTTACACTTGTTTCTTGTCAAGAATTTTGTTTTCAGGTTGAATCATGTCAAACTCACAAAACACAGCTTTTCACGGCGACAACGGCCTCGGACTCCAGGGAGAAAACGAGAATATTATCGCTCCAGGAATCGAGGTGCCACAGGTTGACCTTGGAGGAGCACCGCCTGTCAACCCAGTTGATGTCGGTTCGCGTGTTGCTTTGAATGCGGATTTAGGCGTAAACCCCGAAGAAAGTGTACGCAGATAGAGTCGAACTGACGATCGAGGTGCGCAGGGCAGAGGAGACGAAGGAGTTAGTCTCCAAGTAATATTTGAAATACTTCAAGCTCAACAAAACGCCATTGCTCAGTTGCAAAATCAACAGGGCAACAAATTGGGTCGAACAAAAGGTTACTCGCCGTACCGAGCCAGTGCCCGAAATATCGGGTGATAATACTTCGAAAACCGATCCTGCTATCATGAGGATGATCGAGGAGCTCACTAAGATAATAGAATCGGGAGAAAGGAAAATCGAGGCCAACGACAAAAAGGTGGAAAATTATAACTCTCGAGTTGACCAGATACCGGGGGCACCACCGATCTTAAAGGGAATGGACTCCAAGAAGTTTGTACAAAAACCATTCCCTCCGAGTGCGGCTCTGAAGCCCATCCCAAAGAAGTTCCGTATACCCGATATACCTAAGTACAACAAGAAACCTGACCCAAATGAGCACGTTAATTCTTACACGTGCACCATAAAAGGAAATGATTTGGAAGATGACGAAATCGAGTATGTATTGCTGAAGAAGTTCGGAGAGACCCTGTCGAATGGAGCTATGATTTGGTATCACAACTTGCCACCTAATTCTATCGATTCATTCGCCATGTTGGCGGATTCATTCATAAAGGCACACGCTGGGGCCATAAAGGTTGCAACAAAAAAATCAGACCCCTTCAAAGTGAAGCATAGGGATATCGAGATGGTAAGGGAGTTCGTATCTCGATTCCAAATGGAACGCATGGAGTTACCACCAGTCATTGATGATTGGGCAGTTCAGGCTTTCACCCAAGGATTGAATGAACGGAGTTCGATAGCATCACGCCAGTTGAAACAAAATTTGATCGAGTACCCAGCTGTGACTTGGGAAGATGTTCATAACTGATATCAATCGAAGATTATGGTCGAGGATGACCAATTGGGAGCCCCCTCAGGTTCAGTACATCCAAACTAGTCGACAGGTAAAAATCATAGAGATGTTGATAGAGAATCAAGGCCGAATAAAGATCGGTATCAGCCATATGTTGCAGATCGAAGGAATAGCGGTCTGGGGCGCAACTCCGCCCGGAACAATCGAAGGGGTGACCGAGGGAAGAACTCTCGGGGACTTATGAGTAAAACTGGCTTCGACAAATATGCAGATCCCACAGAAGCACCTCGGCTATCGGAGTATAATTTCGGTGTCGATGCATCGGGGATTGTATCGGCTATCGGAAGTATCAAAGACACTAGGTGGCCCAGACCTATACAGATCGATCCTTCTCAAAGGAACCCAAATTTGATGTGAAAGTATCATGGCATACATGGCCATAGGACTGAAGACTGCAGGCAGTTGAGGGAGGAGGTATCTCGACTCTTTAACGAGGTCCACCTTCGAGAGTTCCTCAGTGATCGAGCTAAAAATCACTTCAAAGAAAGAGACACCAACAGAAAGAACGAGAAAGAAGAACCTCAGCATGTTATTCACATGATCGTCGGCGGGGTCGACGTCCCACAAGGGCCTATATTCAAACGCACTAAGGTGTCGTCACCAGAGAAAAACAGACTCGAGACTATGTGCCTGGAGGCACTTTATCATTCAATGACGAAGAAGCAGAAGGCATCTCTTAGCCAGCCCTGGTAATTTCTATTTTATTGAATAAGA
Source organism: Nicotiana undulata (assembly GCA_005239495.1). Classification (NCBI taxonomy): domain Eukaryota; kingdom Viridiplantae; phylum Streptophyta; class Magnoliopsida; order Solanales; family Solanaceae; genus Nicotiana; species Nicotiana undulata. The sequence continues at coordinate 80,260 of ML242845.1, forward strand.
TTCAAGTTAGACGTGTTCTGGTGGATCCAGGTAGCTCAACAAACATAATCAGATCTAGGGTCGTATAGCAGATCGGCCTGCAGGACCAAATTGTACCTGCGTCTCGAGTCCTAAACGGTTTCACCATGGCTAGTGAAACAACGAAGGGGGAGATAATCCTACCAGTAAACGTGGTTGGGACAATCAAAGATACAAAATTCCATGTCATCGAAGTCGACATGAGATATAATGCACTGCTCGGAAGGCCCTGGATCCACAACATGAGGGTAGTATCATCGACCTTTCACCAAATGATAAAGTTCTCGACAATGGATGGTGTGAAAAAAATTTACCGGAGAAACACGCTGCAAAGAAAATATTTCCAGTCGATGAGGTGACGCTGATATCAACACCTTCGACCCCAAAGAAATCGAGCACCAAAGATAAGCAGACGGACAAATAGTAATCACCGTCCCAACCTCGACTGAATCGGGGAAACAAATAATTAGATAATCGAAGAAGAAGAGGATTTTCTTACTCCTCAAAATTTGGTTATTCCCGAAGCAGATGCAACCAAGTCAACGGTCAAGGAGTTGGAACAAGTGATACTGATCGAGTATCTACCCGAACGAAAGGTATACCTGGGAACGGGGTTGACCCCCGAACTCAGGAAAAAACTCATTCAATTTCTTATTGATAACATGGATTGCTTTGCAAGGTCCCATTTAGACATGACAGGGATCCCACCGGAGATAACAACTCATCGACTGAGCCTGGTACCCAAGTTCTGACCGATAAAGCAAAAGAGAATACCCCAGTCCAAGGAAACATTCGAAATCTTGAGGAAGTACAACATGAAACTTAACCCCGAAAAACGTGCTTTGGGGGTCAGCTCGAGCAAATTCCTAGGCTTCATGGTGTCAAATCGAGGAATCGAAATCAACCCCGATAAGATTAAGGCCATCAAGGATATCACCATAGTAGATAGTGTGAAAGCCGTACAAAGGCTAACCGGACGGATAACTGCCTTGGGTCGATTCATTTTGAGGTCATCAGATCGGAGCCAGAGGTTCTTTTCCCTACTCAAAAAGAAAAATGATTTTGCATGGACCCTAAAATGTCAACAAGCATTAGAGGAGTTCAAGCGATACTTATTGAGCCCACCTCGGCTCCACACTTCGAAGGCAGATGAGAAGTTGTACTTATACTTGGCAGTGTCCGAGATAGCGGTAAGTGGTGTACTAGTTCAAGAAGATCAAGGTATGCAGTTTCTTGTTTATTACGTAAGTCAGACCTTAGGAGATGCTGAAACTAGGTATCCTCACTTAATGAAATTGGCACTTGCATTAATAAGCGCATCTAGAAAATTAAAGCCATATTTCCAGTGTCACCCCATATGTGTGATAACCACTTATCCACTCCGAAACGTTTTGCAAGAGCCTGAATTATCGGGCCAAATGGGCCGTCGAGATATCGAATATCAACCCCGAAAGGCCATCAAGTCTCTAATTTTAGCACACTCCATGGCCGATTTTACACCAACCTTCGTACCTGAAGTGGAAAAGGAACTTCTACTAAAATCGGGTACGTCATCAGGGGTATGTACCTTCTTTACCGACGGTTCTCGAATGTGAAAGGGACCAAGCTCGGTATTGTTTTGAAACCACCCACGGGAAATATTATTAGGCAATCCATTAAAACTGCCAAATTGACTAACAACGAGGCCGAGTTTGAGGCCATGATTACAGGTCTCGAACTAGCTAAAAGCTTGGGAGCAGAAGTCGTCGAAGCTAAATGCGACTCTCTACTACTAGTTAACTAGGTAAACGGAACCTTCGAAGTTCGAGAGGACAGGATGCAAAGTTACTTAGACAAATTGCAGGTAACCTTGCATCGTTTTAAAGTGTGGACTATACAACATATACCTCGAGAACAAAACACCGAGGCCGAAGCACTTGCCAATTTGGGGTCACCGGTCGAAGAATATGAGATCAGCTCGGGGACTGTCATCCAACTCTCGAGGTCTGTGATCGAGGAAGGACATGGTGAAATAAATTCTACGAGCTTAACTTGGGACTGGAGAAACAAATACATCGAGTACTTGAAGAACAGGAAGCTACCGTCGAATCCTAAAGAATCGAGGGCCTTACAGACTAAAGCCGCTCGATTCACATTAGACGAAGATGGAGCATTATACAAGAGAACGTTCGATGGTCCATTGGCAGTATGCTTGGGACCGGGAGATACTGACTATGTTCCACGAGAAATCCACGAAGGTACTTGTGGGAACCATTCTTGTGCCGAGTCACTAATTCTAAAGGTCGTTAGAGCAGGATATTATTGCGATAGCATGGAAAAGGACTCTAAGGACTTCGTTGAAGATGCGATAAATGTCAAAGGTTTGCACCGATGATCCACCAGCCCGGCGAACAACTGCATTCGGTCATATCCCTGTGGCCATTCATGAAATGGGGAATGGACATCGTCGGTCCTCTGCCATCGACCCTAGGTAGAGCTAAGTTCATTTTATTTATGACTGGCTATTTCTCTAAATGGGTTGAAGCACAGGCCTTCGAGAAAGTCAGGGAAAAAGAAGTAATATATTTCATATGGGATCACATCGTATGCCGATTCGGGATACCCACAAAAGTAGTATGTGATAATGGAAAACAATTCATCGGCAGCAAAGTAATGAAATTCCTCGAAGATCACAAAATAAAGAGGATATCGAGTGGGAATGGATAGGCCGAACCAACAAACAAGACTATCATCCAAAATTTGAAGAAAAGGCTAAGCGAAGCCAAAGGGAAGTGGACAGAAAAATTTCCCGAGGTCCTATGGGCTTATCGAACTACGTCGAAGTCCAGTATAGGAGCAACTCCATTTTCCTTAGTATACGGCTCCGAAGCCTTGATACCGGTCGAAGTCGGAGAGCCTAGTGCCAGGTTCCGATATGCAACAGAGGAATCAAACCGCGAGGCTATGAATACCAACCTCGAGTTATTAGATGAAAGTCGAGAAGTTGCACTCGTTCGAATGGGTGCACAAAAGCAACGAATCGAGAGGTACTACAATAGAAGAATGAACCTTCAACACTTCAAAGTCGGGGACTAAGTCCTAAGAAAAGTCACCATCAACACTCGAGACCCCAATGAAGGGAAATTCGACCCTAACTGGGAAGGACCCTACCAAATCCTCGACATAGTCGGGAAAGGATCTTACAATCTTGGAAAAATGAGCTGCGAACCACTGTCGAATAACTAGAACATATCAATCCTTAAGGGGTACTATTGCTAAAGTATGACTTTCTCTTTCCTTTCATTTACATAAATATTCGAAACTAACTCATTACAAGAATTCGACCCAAGATATCGAGACCTTAGGTTTTAACGTACGCGTTGTACTCTTTTTCCCTTAGATCGGTTTTTATCCCAAATGGGTTTTTCCGGCAAGGTTTTTAACGAGGCAATAATTATGTGCTACCTGAGGACAATTCAATAGTATCCAAGGCTTCTTTGCAATCAACCTCGAATACTGGGGGCATCACCCTCGAATGTTATGTGTACCTAGTATCAATGAGTTTTGATAGGAAACATTTTGTAATGGGCAAAACGGTCGAATGAACCGTGTCCATATAGATTAGTCGAGTCCCCATAACAAAAAAAGTACGCATGTATATATTATACAAAGAAGCATTCACCTTTCTTGAACATCTCGTGTTTCGAAGTAAGTTCTCTACTATACGTCGTGTACTTTTAATTCTAATCTATTGTGCAAAACTAACACTTGTGAAAAATGGCTCAAGAGCCAAGTACAAGCATACTTCGAACACCCAGGGACTGCACACTCGAGTTATCTAAGTTCGAAATCATAAGACCTCAAAGAGGCACCCCTCGATATATAGGCCAAGGCCACCATACTCGGGGACTAACATTTCGAACAAATTTGAAATGTTATCGGGAAATAAGTCCAAGAGACATACCCGAAGGCTACGGCCACATTAAAGGCTACGACCAAAATAATGCGGCTCTCGGAGACGTCCGACTTCCGCAATAAACAAAATGCCTTCAAATACTTTGAAAAATCGGTTAAATAAGGCTACCCTCGGCAAAACAAATAAAAAAGGGCTTCGATAAAATCAACCATAGACTAATTAAAAGGCTTCGATAATATCAACCTTAAAAAAAACCTAAAGGGGTATCAAATTATCTTAACAAAAACACGTTGAGACACAAAAAGAAAAATGAGGTTCCGATCATCAGACCCTCAAGAAACCCAATGGGTATAAAAAAACATATGCTAAGGCATAAAGAAATTTTCACTAAGTCTTTTAGCGGAAAAAGGGGAAATAATATCCATTTTCAGAGGCCAAATCGGCCCAATCTAAAGAGCCTAAGGCCCAATCTAAAAGATCCTAAAGGTCAACCTAAAAGAGCCCAAGGGCCGATCTAAAGAGCCTAAGGGCCAATACGATTTGAGTATGAGATCTCACTCGATTCGGACCCAAGGCTCTCGCTATTCCAAACTCAAATAAAAGTCAATTATAGTTCGAAGATTCAATAAAAAACACTAATGGGTATATTACTGTAAGCTCAAGACTTACCCACCATTTGATGAAAACCTAAGAGTTTACTTTATTCTAAAGTTCAAAACCCATTCGAACTTGGTTATAAAGATAACACATCTGTAACTTCAATCAAGTCACCCCCGAGATAAAGTCTCAAATAAATTTCCGAGCTCGGGGACTTACCCTCGTATAATTTAAAAATTTAAGGGTTTGTTTTGGCTACGAACTGAAGTTGGTGGGATTACAACAGTGAGATTTTTCAACATTTTCAATAAATATAGAAAGCATATCTAAACTTGAAATATACGAAGGCATTCGAGGATAATTTGTACAAAAGGCCAATCAGGGCCTTAAACAAAAATAATATAAGAAAAGAAAATCCTAAAGGCCTAATCTACCCTGAGAGCCATGTCCTCGGGAACCACTTCTTCGGGAGCCGCTTCTTTGGCGGGCTCATCCTCACCCTCTCCGCTCTCGGACCCACTAGCTGAATCCTCTCAATCAGAAAGCAAGATTGCAGCCTCAACCTCCAAAACTTTGCCGTCTTCAGTGTCAGCTGAGAGGTCGAAGCCACGAGTGTGCACTTCTGCAAGAGTCTCTCTCCGATATTTCCGCCTAGCATGGTCGACAACACATGATAATCTAATTTCAGCAGTAGCGGATATCTCCTGTGCCCAAAGATTGGCAGTCTCGGCATCAGCTCAATAAGAGGCCACGAGAGCCTCTGGCTCAGCCTTAGCCTTTGCAAGCTCGGCGGCCAACTTGGCCTAAACTTCCTCGATCCTTCGAGCCCGGTCCAGGCTTTCATCCTTCACACTTTAGAGCCGGCACTCGACTGAAGACAGTTGGGCCTGAAGTGTATCCTTCTCCGAGGCAAGACGCCCCATATGTTGTCTCCACCCCAGGGTTTCGGCCTCCTTCATCTTAGCTTCCTCTCGAAGATGATCCACCAGCTCACACTTCTGCTGAATCTGCAAAACCAAAAGGTTAGTCACCAGAAATCAGATTAACACGTAACGATCTCTCAAGAAATTACGTTACTCGTTTGAGGAGTTCGATCTAGTCTTGATGAGCACTTGTGAGTTCAGCTCGAAGGGTCGTAATCTCTTTTTCCTTTCGAACGTAGAGGAGTTTGAGGTCATCCCCCTCCTCTATGATTTTCTTGAGCTCGGCTCAAATTGAGATAGCTCGTCCTTGGATTTTAAAGATGCTTCTCGATGAAGCACCATGGCCTATACACAAAGAAGAGAGTTAGTTTTGAATAAATATGAATTAGACGCAAGTGTAAACACGAAGAAATAGAACTTACTTGCTTCAGAAATCGCTGAGCCTCGTCGAACACGAACGATGCGTTTGGTTCAGGACCATCGTCGACTCCGGCGAAGTAGTCCCGGAATATGTCATTCCTTTCATGGGCCTGTCCCACGTTGGGAGTACCCATGGCTCGAGCATCTCGGAACTGCCCCTCAGAGAATGAGGGTCCAAGCGGCGATTCACCAATGTTGATTATCCCAAGTTAATCACTTAGGATATTGTCTTCTCTCTAAAGGGCCTTGGGGCTAGACCCTTCGGGCACATCCACCGGCTGATTATCACAGCGTGGGGCATCCTCGCTCCCGATTGCTCGGGGACTCTTCTTGGACCCTCCTCCAAAATATCCTCAGTACGAGATGGAACCGCCTCGAGCTCCACCGGCTCGGCACTCCTGGAAGCTTCAGTACTTCCCCTTTTTCGGGTCCCCTGCGGGAAACCATCATCTTCACCCTCTTCGTCTTCCTCTCGGAGTCGTTGAACTACGTCGACTCGAGGAGAAAGATGCTTGACTTTTGACTTCCGAGATTTGCTCTTTTTGGGCTTGGAGGCATCGGAAGGAGAAGCTCTTATCCTCTTCCTCTCCTTGTTTGGCTTCGATGCCTCCTCTTCCCCAAGCGGAGGCGGCATCGTGGCCACATTCTCACCAAGACCTACACATAAAGAAACCAAGTAAATAAGGATTATATTACGAGAAACACCTCGATGCACAAGCGAAGAAACTCACCATGGTTTTCGGCCTCCCATTGGCCTTTGGCCAAATCACACTAGCAACGTTCGACATGAGAAGAGGTGGAGGCCAGCTGTCGAACCCAACCTTCGAGATCCGGAATTTTACTGGGAAACCAAGGAGAAGCTACACCATAAGAAGAGAACATGAGTCAGAAAATGGATAAAGGAAGTAATGCCTTATGTACCAGTGACAAAGTTGCACTTACATTTCATGTTCCATTCCTCGGGGAATGACATCTTCTCGACCGGAATTAGGTCAGAGGTCTTGATGCGAACGAACCGGCCCATCCATCCCTGGTCCTTGTCTTCATCAATGCTCGAGAATAGCATCTTCGTAGCCCGACGTTGCAGCTTTATCAACCCACCTCGATAAAGGCGTGGGCTATATAACCTTATCAAATGGTCGAGGGTGAAAGTCATCCCCTCGACCTTGCTCGAAAAGAAACTGAGCAAGTTTACAATACGCCAGAAAGAAGGGTAGATTTGACCAAGGGTCACTTGATACTGGTGGCAGAAATTGAAAATGACCGGATCTACAGTACCCAGTACGAAAGGGTAGGTATACACGCTCAAGTACCCTTTCATATGCACCCACCGCCAACTGGATTGATTTTCTTGATTGTCCATTGTCCCATCATTTCTGAAATGACGGAGTTAATCCACTACTACCACAAAGATCATCATCAGTCGAAATTTTTTATCAAAACCCCATACTTTAAATCGCAACTAAACTTGGATGCAAACATTTTAAAGGCCTGTTTGAGACCACTATGTAATTACCAGGTTGCCCTATTACATTGTCAAGTAATGACACACTAAGTTAATTATAATGCCTTATTTATTTGTCATAATATAATTATGATGTAATTCCTAGTGTCATGTTTGGTTGCAGAATAGTTTGATATTTTCTTTAAAAAAATAACAGCTAATTATAAAATACTGTAAACTTTTTTAGAATCAACATGCAAATAAGTTTCAACGTGTGACAAATATAATAGTATATAAAAAATTTAAAAAATTAACAAAGAATCTAAAAAGGCATCTGGTAATTACACCATGTAACTACCATCAATTTTTTGCCTCCTCGCCCTTAAAAATTAGTGAATGTAATTATTCCCCTTCAAGTACACTGAAATTTAAAGTAATTACTAGGTTGATCGAATCAAACGAGAAACCCTAACAGAACAGAATTGAGAGAGAAGAGAAAGAAGAGCATAGCTCTGTATTTCAGAAAATGAAGAAGTAAAAGTAGTACTGTTATATCGCCTAACTAATTAACAACTTATATACACATGTCCTTCTAACCAACAAACTAATTCACACGTGTATACTCATGCATGCTAATTAAATAAATACATTAATAATAATCTCCTCCTATATATCGACACTAACAGCTAACTAATTCTACACTAACAGCTCATGTAATCCCATTTCATCATAGGCCAGACAAACATTACGTTGTGGCCTTTCGAACAAATCCTAATAGTTTTTATGAGCAGTGTAATTGAGATTCATTGAAGAAGAATTATATTGGAGGCTATTTGAATTAGTTTGAAATTAGATTTCCAAAATAAATCTGGCATCACCTTGACAATGTATATCACCTGTGTATATTATGTATTTTCCCCTCCCCAGAATTGAAAAGCGTAATTACTTCCACTTAATTACACATAAATCTAAGTTGATTAAGTAATTACTAGGCTTGACAAATAGGTCAAACTATGTAATTAAACTAAATTACAACTAAATTTAATTACATGGTAGCCTTCCGAACAAACCATAATAGTTTTTTTGAATGTGTGTGATTGGGATTCGTTGGAATACATAAATAAAGCTATGTATATAACATGTGGGAGATACAACAGGACATACACTGATATACATTGATATAGTCACTTCGATAATGTATATAACATGTATATTATATATATATTTATGTATATCATACACTCATTTTCCACATTTTCACACATTCTCCGCCTAATAACGTAAAAGAACCACCATAAAGTACCAGTCGATCTACACAAAACACCTTTTCTATCCCTAAAGAAAAGAAAAGAAGATGAGGATGGAACAATTAAATTGGGAATCCAATATCCAGAACTGAACAACGAACACTACTAGATGGAAAACTCTAAAAATAAAAAATAAAAAAAATAAAAATAAAAAAAGGACTTGAAATTATATCGAACTTCCGACTGAAAACTTGTACAGTGCCCTAACGTTTCTCCACGATGGGTGTCGAAACCATACTCTTGTTTTTTAGAAATTTTAGTGTTGTTACGAATAGAATTGTAATTAGAGTGAATGACTATCTTTTAGAGAGTTTTAGTTGTGGCTAAGTTATTTTTCCCCTATAAAAGTATAAATAGAGAGGTCTTACCCCATTGTATATTATCCCAAAATCAATAAGAATTCTCCCTCTATACTTTGCTTTGACATAATTGGTTTAGCCATGTTAATTTAAGTATGATGTGCAAAAATAAAAGAGAATTCACATGGGTAAATATTAAAGAACAAGAAAGTTCTTTACGAATTCTCTTATGTTCCCTTTTCTCATTAATTAATAGACCAACTAAATTGGGGCTGAATCCAATAAATGATGGAAATATCAAAGGTGAATATGAGCTCATTCACCTCCCAGGTATATGATCGAGTCCAAGCCTACACTACAATTGAGTAGCGAGGGTGGTCGATGCTTTAACCCAACTAAGGTCGGGATTGAATCCACAGGGAGTTAATGTTTGGAATTAGGTTTATATCTAAGCTAGATGCGGGTTTTGAATCTAATTACACTTGCACAAGTTTGGGTTTGATTTCTACTTCTAACTTTACTCTAATTATTGCAATAATTGAAGCTAAGGACAATATTTTTGTTGTTGTTTTTCAAGTGTTTAAAAGAGACTAGGGTCGTGACTTCTACCTACGTGGATATCTAACGGGTAGAAAAATCTTGGGAAAGATTGATTAGTTGGGATTGTAATATAGCTATCACACCCGGGTACTCACTCTATACCTCTCGGTTGTTTGAGTGATTTTGCCCAATTTAGCTTTCTCAAGTCCAAATGGGTTTTAATACAAATCAAGTGATATTAGCTCAAGGGTATTACTGTCTGTAGGTTTAGCCCTTTAATTGGGGATATCAATTTCTTGAGTTCACCCCAATTCCTTGTTAGCCTTGTTTTCCTAGACTTAGTCCCTCTTTCTCAAGTAGAGACTAAGTCATTAAGGCATGAATCAATGTTTGCGACCATTAATTCTAGAGTTCTAGCAAGATCTAGGCTAAATATCACTTACCCATTCACATTCAATCCCTAAAATTGAATACCCATTAAATACCCACACTAGGGTTGGATCACAACCCTAGCTATGAGTTTAGCTACTCATGAAAATAGAAGAAATTAAAGATGAAATGAAGATAAAATCCATAATATTAATTTATGGAATGAAAATCTAATGTTAAGAAGTGAATCAAGTACAAAATTTCTCAAAACAGAAAAGTGTCGCCTCAAGTGCTCATACCATACATAACATAACATAAAAATGACAAAACATTCTATTTATACTAAACTGAAAATATCTGACAAAATTGCCCCTGCGGAGGTTGTGCGGCCTCGTAATTCTGAGTGCGGCCGCAATCTTGCTTTCGCGGCCGCATAAATCTGATGTTGTCCGCGTTCTTCTCTTTTGGATCTGGGTTGAGCTGAACTTTCACGGAATGCATAATTCTAAGTACGACCACGCTCCATATTTTACGGCCGCATAAAAGTGATGCGGTCTGCACTTGCTTGAGTTTGACTTGAAATCAACTCTCCGATTCTTCATCTTGAGGACTGCATAATTTCGATCGTGGCCGCACTAAGGACTTCCCCGTATGCACAATTCTGGTGCGGTCCACACTTCTCTCTTTTACTGTAGTTGTCAGCTCTCTGAATCTCAGTCATCGCGGTCTACGTAATTTCAATTGCGGCCGCACAGGGACTTTCGCGGCCGCACATTTCTGGTGCGGTCCTCGCTCATCATTTAGCCCAAAACCATACTCTCTAAATCTCCCTCCTGCGGATCACATAATTATGATAGCAGTCGCATCATGGCTTTCACGCCCGCACTTCAGACCTCTTTGCGCAGTCTTGGTTTTTGTTAATATTTTGACTCCTTTGTGAGTTGATTTTGATTCCTTTGGCTCATTTTAAACAATTTCTGCAAGCAAGCATATTTTATTAGTTTTCGGGAATACCTTCAAGAAATTTTAGCCTAAGACACAAGTAAAAGAGAGCAAATAATAGGTTAAAATCCCTACTTATCAGTATACCACATAAGATGCATCTATGAGATGGTTACAAGTGCGATTATCATTAACCCGCAACCTGGTGTTTGCATGATAGCTTGCTCAACAATTTAATTTCGAGCATAATTTTTATATTTTTTATTCAAGACAGTTCATCTTGATAAGTTGGTTCACAACACAATAGATTTAGCGAAACGATTTATTGAGTGCCTTCACTTAATAGTTAAACTATGGCTTATGAGAACGAAGTTATCTATATCAGTTTGATATATGTTATATACGAAAGTATATTACATTCTCCCCTCATAAGTGGTTCAGGGTCAGAAACCAAATGTCACGACCCCAAACACTTAGTCATGATGGCGCCTGTCATGGAATCAGGAAAGTCACACATTTCGTTGAATCCAAGTTTATTTTCCTACAATTTTTTAAATTTAGAAGCAAAATGTTGGTAATAATCCATTTGAAAGTTTAAACAACATTAAAGCACTATTCAAAATCCAACCCCGGATATAGTGTCACTCAGTCATGAGCTACTACAATATAACAATGTCAAAATAGGGAAATAGACAACATCGTCTGTAATAATAAAATTGCAACAGGAAGATAAGGAAGGAGAAGACGAGGTCGCGATCTCCCGCTGCTACCTCGACGACTCCGATGAAACTCTGACAGCTGCTCAACAACCACTACGGGGTCCCGATGTACCTTGATCTGTACACAAGGTGCAGGGGGTAACGTGAGTACACCAACTCAGAAGTAACGAACCCAAACTATGAGCTGAGAGGTAGTGACGGACTAAACCTCAGAATTTACAATAGACAACGTACAGATATTAGATATGCTAATAGTTTATCAGAAAATGAATAATATATACCAAGTATGACAGTATACTCTTTATGCCATCATATGAATATATGAAACCAATGTGGAAATGCACATAGTACTCACAACCCTCACACAACAGTCCACTTAGTACCGTATGGCTCTCAGACCCAGGGAAAGTCCATCCCGGAATGTACATAATCATCGGTAAGCGTAGTCACTTGGTACTGAGGAAAAGGCCAATAGAGCCCCCACGGAGAAGATCCGTCTCCGGAATACAACACTCAGACACGATCCGTGTCCAGGGACGATCCATCCCTTACATATCATCAACTTCGGACAAGGTCCATTTCCAGGAAAGATCCATCCCTCAATATCAATGCGCTCACTAGGGGTGTAAAGACTCTGGAGGGGCCTTATTGGCCCGAGCGCTATATCAAGCCAACGAAGGCATGAATAAAGTACCGCTGCTGTGTGTAGTCCAATCACATAACTGTCTCAACAACAGGCTCTCGACCTCACTCAGTCATTACTCTCCAATATCGCTCACATGGATCACAGATGCATAAATCAGCCCGAATAAATGATAAATATGCATGTAATTAACAATACTGAGACCGAGGCATGAAATGATATGCTATGATACGACCGAGTATATGAAATCAAATAATCACAAAATGAGACAGTACCATACGACCACTCGGGTCTCAGCATTTTCGGAGTGAAGCCTTAGCATTTATACTTAATATGATTTCTAACATGTTCACATTGACCACATTAACAGAAGTTCGGATATCAATCCGCAATAGCTACTAGACGGTGCCATGGGATGATCCAGGCCACACATTACTCGGTGCACGCCCGCACTCTCGTCATATATCACATAGTTCGGAGTTTCGAACCCTCAAAACCAAGTTTGGAAACGTTACTTACCTCAAAAACGGCTAAAATCCTAGTCCACAGTGCCTTTGCCTCTAGACTCAAACTCCGAGTGCTCCAAATCTACCAAAAATATGATTTATATCATTATTATATGCCAAAGAACGAAGCCCATTCGAAAATTATCAAAATTACCCGAAAATCCCGAAATTGACCAAACCCGACTCCCGGGCCTATGTCTCGGAATTCGATAAAAATCACAAAACTAGAATCCTCATTTCCTCACGAGCCTACCCATATCAAGTTCATCCAAATATGACCTCAATTGCCCACCCAAATCATCAAAAGAATTTCTCAAACTTTCCTCCCATTTTCCCCAATTTCCACTCTAATTTCTCAAATTAAATGATAAAAAATCAAGGCTAAATCATGGAATTAACCAAATTATGATTGAAGAACACTTACCTCAAGAGCTCCACTGAAAATCCCTTCAAATTCCACCTTCTCCCAAGCTCTCTAATGGATTTTTGAAAATATAAACTAAACCCTCGATTTTGAACTTAAAAAGAATTTGCCCAGTTATTACTCTTCGCGAATGCGACTCTATGCATGCGTTCGCATAGAACAAACAATAGGCCCCCCTCTTATATTCTTCGCGAACGCATTGGTTAATGGACCTGGGGTCCCCAGCTGACTCACAACCCTACGCGAACACATCCACTCTCACGCGTTCGCACTCACCTTCCGCTAACGCATAGAACAAAATTCCCAACTACCCCATTTACTCTTCGCGAACGCGGGACCCCACCGCGAACGCGAAGAACGAAAATTCTCTACAACAACACCAGAAAATCTGCCAAGTTCTGAGTCCAAAAATTGGTCCGTTAACCACCTAAAACTCACTTGAGGCCCTCGAGACCTCAACCAAACATGCCAACACATCCCATAACCTTATTCAAACTTAGTCGAGCCTTCAAAACAACCAAAATAACGCAAAAACACCAAATTTATCTCTGATTCAAGCCCATGAACTTTGAAACTTCCAAATTTTACCAAAGATGCCGAAACCATCCAAACCCTGTCCGATTGACCTGAAAATTTGCACACACATCCAAAATGACCCTACAAACCTATTCCAACTTCCATAATTCTATTCCGACCCTGATAGCCTATTTTCCACTGCCGACCAGAGATCTCCAAAAACTTAATTTCGCCAATTCAAGCCTAATTCTACTCCGGACCTTAAAAACCACATTCTGATCACACTCTTAAATCCCAAATCACCTAACGAAGCTATCCGAGCTATAAAATCCACATTCTGAGGTCGTTTACCTATAAGTCAACTCTCAGTTGACTTTTCTAACTATTAAGCTCATTTAAGAGACTTGCCTCAATTCTCACCACGACCACTCCGAACCCAAACCAACCGACCCCGCACATCATAATTAGGTTAAATAACATATGACAAAGATGAAATAGAGGAAACAGATTTAATCTCATGAAACAACCGGCCATGTCGTTACAATGTCATCTTATTATTATTATTATTATAATTATTTATGTGTGGTGTATATTTTGATTAATACCATAATGTACAAAGATGGTTTCCCAAAGTTGAGGAAGCATGTTAGTTTTTTCTAACATGAGGGGGAGAGATGATAAACAGTTGAGAAAAAGATTACGTGGAATGATTTATCAATTCTCTATAAGCATGATAATGTGACATCGATAATTTCCAAGGTGCAACATATTCATTGAAGTTAATATGGATGATTTATTCATCAAATCTTTGCTGACGTCAACCTTTAAGAAGTTAGTGCACAAGATTGGAATGTGAAGGCTCAAGGATGTGAATTGATGCTCTCATCAGGGGGAGTTGATACGCGTTGCACTCTTTTTTCCTTACATGGTTTTGTCCCACTGGATTTTTCCTTGCAAGCTTTTTAACGAGGAAACCAAAAGGTGTATTTCTAAACATGTGTACTCTTTTTCCTTCTCTAGAATTTTTTCCCACTAGGTTTCATTTTAGTTAAGGTTTTAACGAGGCACATTATCTGTTGAATAGACATTCAAGGGGGAGTTTTATGAATATAATTGTAATTAGAGTGAATGTTTATCATTCAGAGAGTTTTACTTTGTGGCTAAGTCGTTTTCCCCCTATAAATAGAGGGGACTTACCCCATTGTAAATCATCCATAAATCAATAAGAATTCCCCTTTTATACTTTGCTTTGCAAAACTCTTCTTCTTCTCTTATTGTTTTATAACAAAAGTAAACATTTTGAAGATTTTTGGGTGAAATGATGTGGCTACATTGCGTTTAGCCCAAGTGGAATTTTATTAGGGGCAAGTACCCAAATAGCCGCTTGGAGGACTGTTATACATATGGTCAAATCTCATTATAACACTCTTGTTTGTTTCAATATTTTAAATTTTATAGCGATTTGATATTATACACTTATAACGACATAGATTTTTAAATCGTATTTGGTTATTACAGATAAAGTTTATCCTAAAATATAATAATCCATCCATTTACGGCGGTGTTCAGATTTTAAGGTAAAAAGAGATTGTTTGATTCTTGAAATTCGAACACCGCCATATAAACGGGATGAAGGAGAGTATTTTTTTCATTTTTTTTGTGATGACCCGATAGGTCATTTATAGTTTGAACTTTCGTCTCTGTGTTCCGATACCTTGAATAACTCTGTTTGTAGTTTCTCGATTTGCGTGCGCAGTCCATGTCCTTTTTCCGGAATGTTTTTATGAGAAAATTGATGAAAATGTGAAATCGTGCGTTAAGACTTATTTGAGTTTACTTCGGTCAACATTTTGAGCAAGTGGATCCGAATAAGTATTTTAATGGTCTCTATGGGTCCTTATCATGATTTGGGACTCGAGTGTATGCCTGAAATCGAATTCGGAAGTCCCTAGCCTGAATTAACGTAATTTATTGAAAACTAGAAATCTAAAGATAAGTTTGATTGTAAGTTGACTTTGTTGCTACCAGATTCGGATTTCAATTCCGGAACTTGGTATTAGTCCATTACAATATTTATGACTTGTTTGCAAAATTTAGTGCGAAACAGAGTTGATTTGACATGATTCAGACGTTCGGTTAAAAAATTGCATGTTCTTAAGTTTCATTGAAAATTTCATTCTTTTTGGTGTCCGTTTCATAGTTTTACTTGTTATTTTTATGTTTTGATCGCGTGAGCGAGTTCATATGATATTTATGGATTTGTGTGCGTGTTTGGTTTAGAGCCCTGAGGGCTTGGGTGAGTTCCAGAGAGGCTATGACATTATTTTGGACTTAGAAGATAGCTGACACATGTCTGTTTCTGTTGCTGAACTGCGAATCTCGCATTTGCGAGGTCTAGATCGCAAATGCGAGCCTTGCTTTTGCGAACAATGAGTCGCATTTGCGAGCATGGGCTGGGTTGGGGAGAGTTAACATTTGCAGACTCTATATCTTCGCAATTGCGATGGTTTTGGTCGCAATTGCGACCGCTGACTGACTTGGTACTCCTTCGTTGTTGCAAAGTATTGTTCGCACTAGCGGACATCCTTGGTTCGCCTTTGCGATGAAAACAGACTCGGTAACTTTTTTGCATTGGCGAAGGGTTGATCGCTTTTGCGATCATCGCAACTGCGAACTATGTGTCGCAATTACGATAACTGCAGGTTGGTAAAAGAAGCGAAAAATGGGATTTAGCTCATTTCATTCATACTCTCAACCCTAGATGCCCTAGAGGTGATTTCCCTAAGGTATTTTCTCCCTAAATTCATTGGTAAGTGACTTTAATCTATTTCATTTCAATTACACATTACATTTCATAAGTTTGCAACATCAAATCTAGGATTTTCATGGTAGAAATTAGAGATTTGGATAAAATTATCAACTTTTGTAAATTTGGGATTTAGACCTCGAATTGAGGTTGGATTTCTAAACTAATTATATAATCGGGCTCGGGGTGAATGGGTGATTGGGTTTTTGTCCGAATCAGGGGTTTTGACCAAGCGGGCCCGAGATTGACTTTTGTTGACTTTGTTCAAAATCATTAAAGATTAAATCTTTTTCACTCATGGGTAGTTTCTAAAGCTTATTCTGCATCGTCTGAACGATCTTTGGTTAGATTTGATTGGTTTGGAGGCAGATTTTAGAGGAAAGGCCCCGTTTGAGCTTTGAGTTGATTGAGGAGCGAGGTAAGTGTCGTTGTTAACCTTGACTTGAGGGATTAGGACTTGTTTGCCTATTTGCTATGTGATTAGCCTATGGCTTCAACGTATATGTGAGGTGACGAGCATTTATATGTTTTTGTTTGAATAAAGCATGTGGGTGGTACTTGTTTCCTTGCGATTTGTTGCCTTTTAATTATGATAAATTAATACTTATTTGATCATTCTTTTCATAATTATTGCTTAATTATTAATGGTTGAGTATGTTGGAAGTTGAGGCTTGGTATCTTGGAATCATAATTGACGTAAAGCACATTATGCATGCTATTTATCTCCCGAATTTATATATTTTTACTACATGGTAGGGGAGAGTGTTAAAGCACGAAGGGCGATGTCGTGCCATTTCATTATCTTATTTACTGATTAATACATAGTGAGGAAGAGAGTAAAAGCACGAAGGGCGATGTTGGGCCATCTTTATACCGTATGTTTATCTGTCTTCATTGGTTGATGAATTATTTGGCTATCTTGTGATGTCATGTCTATCATAGTTATCGTATCTTTCCCCCCCTTTTGCATGTCCCCTCTCAATTGTACATTGTTAAATCTCTATTTTGTTGTTGTTGTTGTACATATATACATGTTTGCAAAGGCTTAATTACGTGAGTTTCCTGTCATAGCTTCGTCACTACCTCGTCAAGGTTAGGCTCGACACTTACTGTCACGACTTGGAAATCCAACCCTCGGGACCGTGATGACGCCTAAAATTTCACTTGCTAGGCAAGCCAACGTTAGAATAGTTTATCCATTTTTAACAGTTCAGATTAAATAATAATAAAGAAGCCGAAATAACTGAAATAAATCCGAGGTAAAGTGTGGAAAACCATTACACTGAAATACCTAATACAACCCCGAATCTAGTGTCACAAGTGCACGAGCTACTCGAAAAATACAAATAAAGGTCTTAATGAAAGTAAAGATGTCTGAATGGAAATACACAGCTAAAATAAAGCAGAAGGGGACTTCATGGATGTGAATGCCGAGCAGTTGTACCTCAAGTCTGCGTACTGATAGTCAACCCGGGCAATCTACCATCGTTGCTGGTACAGTCTCCAAAATTTGCACAAAAAGTGCAGAGTGTAGTATGAGTACAACCGATCCCATGTACTCCGTAAGTTCCGAGCCTAACCTCAATGAAGTACCGACGAGGCTAAGGCGAGTCACTTACAATAACCTGTACGCAGTATAAAAATAATGATAGGAAAGGAAAATACGGAAATGAAATAAGCCAATTAACTCATGAAAATAACTCAATCCTTAACGAAAACCAGTAAATACCAGATATACCAATCCATAGAGTCTCGTATGAAAGTACCGAAGCCAATACAATAAAATAAGTAATAGAAAACACATAAACTGTTACGTCGCGCAACCCGATCCCATCGTACAATACTATCATCCCTTATTCCGCCATATAGATATCAATAATAATAAGTAAATATATATTGCGGCGCGCAAACCCATCCCACCATATAATCAGAGTCAATATTATAATTCACCCTTATTTCACCATATCAATCCACCCTTATTTCACCTGTTGCGGCATGCAACCTTATCCCACTGTATCAATGTAAATTCTGCCTTATTTCACCTCATCAATCCACCCTTATTTCACCTCTTGCAGCGCGCAATCTGATCTCGTTGTACCAATATAAATAAGCAATAAGTGAAATCAATTTAACAACCCGAATCACAAGAAATCCCTACAATTAACGAATATGAAAACTACACATCAAGAAGGAATCTCTTACCAAATGATGAAATGCTACACTTAATACTGAACAACAAGACAATCAAATATATGACAGGAAAAAGGGTACAAGTAAGACAATTAAGGAAAATATTAATTAAGAATAGAAGCGTGAAAGAAATTAACATTTATAATGCGAGAATAATAAATGACAATTAACAAGTTAAGGCATGGGGAGCAATGAAGGCAAGTAACAATCAAGACGTGAAATGTTATAATTAATCAAATACAGGTAGACATGGAAACAAGTAATTGACGGCGTATAGGCACTCGTCACGTCACATATACTCCGCTACTCATGAAATTCACATACCACATAGCTCAAGGGTTCTTAATTCCCTCAAGTCAAGGTTAGACCCAACACTTACCTCACTCCGCAATCAACTCAAAAATCAACCACGACCGTGCTTTTCAAACAAGCCTCCAAACGAACAAAATCTAGACAATTATTAACCAAACGATTCAAAATAAACCTTAGAAACTACTCACGAATGAAAGAGGTTCAATTTAGATCATTACTAAAAAGTCAACAAAAGTCAACCCCGAGTGTGCTTGGTCAAAAATCGAGGTTCGGACCAAAACCCGATCGCCCATTCACCCCCGAGCCTAGTAATGCAATTCAATTCAAAATCCGATCCCA
Source organism: Nicotiana undulata (assembly GCA_005239495.1). Classification (NCBI taxonomy): domain Eukaryota; kingdom Viridiplantae; phylum Streptophyta; class Magnoliopsida; order Solanales; family Solanaceae; genus Nicotiana; species Nicotiana undulata. Next base: position 99,469 of record ML242845.1, read on the forward strand.
ATTCGAGGTCTAAATCCCAATTTTCAAAAGTCCCTAATTCTATGCAAATCCCTAAGTTTTACTATGAAAATCCTGTATTTGATGTTGGAATCTTATGGAATGTAATGGGTAATTGAAAGAAAGTATATTAGAGTCACTTACCAATGAATTTAGGAAGAAAAGCTTTTGGAAAAACCGCCTCTAAGTTTTTTAGGGTTGAAAATTTGAAAGAATAAGCTAAAATCCCATTTTCTCACCTTTTGTCAAGGCGCAAATGTCGCAATTGCAACCTGGGGTTTGCAATTGCGAACCGTGCAAATGTGAGAATTGCTTCACAAATGGGAAGAAATTGGTCGCAAATGGGAACCTGACAGAAAATTGAATGTTTGCAAATGCGAGCACTGACCTTGCAATTGCGAGGTCAGAGACCTGCACCAGAAACAAATTTCATCAGCTATCTTCCTAAATCCAAAACCACTCCGAAGCTGAATCGAAACTCACCCGAGACCTCGGTTCTTCAAACAAAATATACACACAAGTCCAAATATCATACGAACTTGCTCACACGATTGAAACACCAAAATAAAACCTCGAACAACTAATCAGACACCAAATCAAATGAAACTTAAGAACATGCAACTTTTCAATCGGACATCCGAAACACTTCAAATCAATTCCGTTTTGCACCAAATTTCGCAGACAAGTCATAAATACAGTAACTTATACTAAGTTTTGCAACCAGAATTTGAACCTAGTTGAAACAAAGTCAAACTACAATCAAACATGGAAGTTCTTTAAACTTTTTAAACTCTACTTTTCGACAAATGGCGATAATTCAAGCTAGGGACTTATGAATTTTATTCTAGGCCTACTCCCGAGTCCCAAATCACGATACGCACCCAGCGGAACCATCAAAACACTAGTCTAGATCCGTTTTCTCAAAACGTTGACCGAAGACAACTCAAATGAGCTTTAAGGCACGATTTCATATTTTTGTCAAATTGTGATTAAAACCTTTCAGAAAAAGCCATGAACTGTGCATGGAATTGAGGAAGTCTAAATGGAGCTACTTGAGGTTTCAAAATACAGAAATGAAGGTTAAAACTATAAATGACCTATCGGGCAATCACATTCTCCACCTCTAAAACAAACGTTCGTCCTCGAACGAACAAAGAAAGTACCTGGAGTGGTAAAAGGTGTGGATATCTACTTCGCAAGTCCGACTTTGACTCCTAAGTGGCTGCCTCAATCGGCTGACCTCCACACTGCACTCAAACTGAAGGATAACTCTTACACCTCAACTGTCAGACCTACCGGGCTAGAATAGCTACTGGCTCTTTCTCATAAGTCAAATACTTGTCCATTTGGATTGAGCTGAAATCTAACACATAGGATGGATCGCCGTGGAACTTCCAGAGCAGGACACATGGAACATAGGATGAACTATTGATAAACTGGGTGGAAATGCGAGCTTGTAGGCCACCTTACCCACTCTCTGAAGAATCTTAAAGGGTCTGATATATCTAGGCCTCAACTTGCCCTTCTTCCCGAACCTCATCACACCCTTCATGGGTGAAACCCAGAGAAATACCCTCTCTCCAACCATGAATGCAACCTTACGAGCTCTACGGTCGGCATAACTCTTCTGCCTAGACTTAGCAGTGCGAAGTTGATCCTGAATAATCTTGACCTTATCCAAGGCATCTTGTACCAAATCAGTACCCACCAATCGAGCCTCCCCCAGCTCGAACCATCCAACTGGCGAATGACATTGCCTCCCGTATAATGCCTCATAAGGGGCCATTTGAATGCTCGACTAGATCCAAAGATTACCCGAAGTCCTTAACGCAAGCGTGAAGCATAAACTCCATTATCTGAATAGCGTGCTCGGATTGTCCGTTCATCCCGGGGTGAAATGTTGTGCTCAACTCAACTTGTGTTCACAACTCAAGCTGTACGACCCTCAAGAAGTGCGAGGTGGGTTGCGTACCTCGATAAAAAATGATAGACACGGCCACACCGAGAAGACGAACGATCTTCCGGATGTAGATCTCAGCTAACTGCTCTGAAGTATAGGTAATTGCCACTCGAATGAAATGTTCCGACTTGGTCAAGCGTTAACAATGACCCATACCACGTCGAACTTCATCTGAGTCTGTGGGAGTCCAATAACAGAATCCATAGTGATACACTCCCACTTCCACTCAGGGATCTGTAACGTCTTGTCACGACCCAAAATCCTAACAGGCCGTGATGGCGCCTATCGTGGAACTAGGCTAGTCAACCATCACGTTACTACGCTGTTGTTCAATTATAACAGTTCACAATTTAATAACAAGCATACAACTATAGCATCAATTAATATAGTTAAGTCTTAACGTCCCAATAATAGTCTAACAAACCTCCCAAGAACTGGAGTCAATAGTCATGAGCATCTACGAATAAATAAATCTAACTTTGCTAAAACTAAAATGTATATCTATGAATCAAATGATAAAGCTAAACAAGGAGGGGAAATGGAGAAGCTGTGGACGCTGAACAGCTACCTCGAAATCCCGTGACTGCTGCTAACGAACCTGCGTCAGCTACTGCTGCGAGCTCGTACCTGGATCTGTGCACAGAGGCACAGGGAGTCTTTATGAGTACACCAACTCAGTAGTAATGAAAAGAAATCACAGTCTGAGAAATATAAAGCACACAAACAGATACACCATTTCACAACAACCAGTAAAACATCAGGTCACCAAGTAGTATTTAGCAATTTCGTAAGTTCGAAATCAGTTTCCAGAAAACCTTTGAGAACAAGTAAATATAAATATATCTCAGTGAAATCCTCAGTAAAACTCAGTTTGAAAACAAAATGAATCATAGTTCGAAAACTTAGTAAAATCAGCATAAATCCGCCCCTCAGGCCAAAATCAATTATCGTAACCATTGCCCTTAGGCATTCTCTCTATCACTCAGTATCAATCATCACTCAGTATCAGCCCCACGGGCAATCATCATCACTCAATCGGTACCGGCGCTCACTGGGGGTGTGGTACAGACTCCGGAGGGGCTCCTACATCCCAAGCGCAATAATTCATAAGGCCTTGAAGCCTTCTCATCTCTCTCATGAGGCCTGGAAGCCTCCTCACATGACTCATAAGTCCTGGAAGCCTCCTCACATCAGTCATAAGGCCTGGAAGCCTCCTCACATCACTCATAAGCCCTGGAAGCCTCCTCACATCACTCANGTATCAAAATACTCTGAGTGTCAAAACAATTTATCAGGAAAAGACTGAGTGTAATTCACATAATATCAAGTGAGGAAAAACAGTAAAACAGTTCCCCAAGGGGTAAACAGATCGGCACTAGGCCCCAAACACGGCTTACAACCCAAAACATATCATAAAATATAAATACTAATTAAGCATAAGCTTAAAAATTGGTTTCGCAACTCAATAGTTTCCTAAGTAGGGAATATATTTCCCAAGTTCAATCTTTGCATTCCAAAACCCGTGAAGGGTGCATAGTCCGGGGTTTCATACCCTCCGGACAGGATTTCAAGACATTACTTACCTCAAAACTAGCCCGAAAACTATTCCGCAGTGCGCTTGCCTCTCGAATCAACCTCCGAAGGCTCCAAATCTACCAAGTTCAGATTTTTATCATCAATATATGCTTAAGGAATAAATTCCAATTGAAAAATATCGAATTTAGCTCAAAATCCGAATTCGGTCAAAACCCGACCCCCTGGCCCGCTTCCTGAAACTCAATTTTTTTTACAGAAAAGTGTTCTTCATCTTCTCACGATTCGGTACATATAAAGAACACTAAAATCGGAGTTCGTTTGACCCCTCAAATCGACCCTTGAAGGTCTCATAATCTCATGCCCCAAAATCCTATTTTTCTACTATTTTTCATGAATTAAAGGCTGAGATTACGGTCTATAATTACCCATAAACGAGTTTTAATGATTAGAACACTTACCTTTACGAAGAACAAGGATTTCCCTCTTCAAAAAATGCCCCCAAAGCTCTTAGTCCGTACAAAAATGGTGGAAATAAGGTTTAAGTCGCGGAGGGTTTATTATTTAACTGCCCAGTTATTTGTTCTCCGCGATCGCAACTTTGGCCCTGCGATCGCATAGTGTTATGGATTTTGACTTCCGCGATCGCAGACTTAGGCACGCGATCGCACAACATTCCTGACCTCCCGACCCCACGCGCCCCAAACGTTCTACGCGATCGCAAGAAACCTCACGCGACCGCACTGCCTAACCTGCTCGTCCTCTGCGATCGCGGGCATACTTATGCGATCGCAGAGAGTAATTCCTGACTCCTCTCAAAATGCTCTATGCGATCGCGACTCCCTTCATGCGATCGCAGAGAGTAAAAATCTACTGCACTGACACCAGAAAACCAGCTATGTATTCAAGTCCGAATGAGTTCGTTAATCACCCGAAATCAATCCCGAGCCCCTCGGGACCCCAACCAAACTTACCAACATACCCCACAACATCATTAAAACTTAGTTGCTCTCTCAAAAAACCAAAATTAACATCAAAACTCCAAATTTGCATCGGATTCAAGCCTAAGAACTTTGATATTTCCAAAATTCACCAATGATGCCGAAACTATCCAAATCAACTCCGATTGACCTGAAATTTTGCAGACAAGTCCAAAATGACATTAAGAACTTGTTCCAACTATCGGAATTCCATTCCAATCTGGATAGCCTATTTTCCACTGCCATACGGAATCGCCAAAAACTAACTTCCGCCAATTCAAGCCTAATTCTATACCGGGCATCACAAAATTATTCTGAACACACTCCTAAGTCCCAAATCATCTAACGAAGCTATCCGAGCCATAAAATCCGCATTCCGAGATCATTTACCAATAAGTCAACTCTTAGTTGACTTTTCCCATTTTAAGGCTATACTTAAGGACTAAGTGCCTGAATTCTCATTTAACCATTCCGATTCCAAGCCTATCAACTCTAACACATTAATAACAGAATAACCAATCTATAATAAGTCAATAACAAAAGTTATAATGCAGGTTTTACGTAACGACAGACCGAGTCATTACATTCTCCCCCTCTTAAACAAACGTTCATCCTCGAATGAGTCTAGAAACATACCTGGAGTCTCAAACAAGTGTGGATATTTGTTCTGCATCTCCCGCTCGGTCTCCCAAGTAGCCTCCTCTACTGGCTGACCTCTCCATTGCACCTTCACTGATGCTATCTCTTTAGATCTAAGCTTTCTAACCTCACGAGCCAAAATTGCTACTGGCTCAACCTCGTATGACATATCACCCTCG